>PVHX01006853.1:0-96583 GCA_004024805.1 Geosciurus inauris
GAAAGAAGCATGATGGATGGGCCAAGTAATCTTACTAGCTTGGGGACTTTGGAAAACAGACAATCCTTGGTTTGTTTTCCTTCTCTGCAAAAGGTATTGATAATAGTAGTAGTAACGGTAACAATTTATCATTATTAGCTATCTGGTATATCACTGTTCGTACTGAGGATCAAATGCACTTGCCTGGCTTATCAGCTACACAAATGTTGTATGGGAAAACCTACCTCTTTCCTAAAGCTACTAATATGTGTAGTACTCAGGGGCTGTCACAAACAGTTATGTTATATGTTTGTAGATAATGTCACAGGGATCCCCTGGGAGAATATACAGGTTCTCTGTAGATAGTCTTCCCATTTCTCCTGGTGCATGGGCTCCCTCCCCATTCACCAGCCCCATGAGGTAGAACAGGTTGGTTCACAGTACGGCTGACTGTAATCCATTATGCTCATGTTTTGCTTGGCACATTTTACCCTCTTCAAAAATTTAACAAGCACCTGCAAGGTGCAGGAATTAATGTAACTTACATGAATATAGTGCTTTGCAGTGCCCAAAACGGTCTCATGAGATGAATTCATTTCTGCAAAGCAATTAGATCAGTGCCTGGCACCTAAGGCACTCAGTGAGGATTAGTGTCATTGTTACCTCACTAAACAAGCAACACTATGAGCTATCTATGATTACTTCTGTTTTACATCTGAAGAAACTGCAGCCCATGCAGATTTGCTTTTGCTGAGAACTACTGAGTAATTTGCTGAATGGCTGTTCAGTGGAAAACAGTACACAGGATTAGTCTAAATTAAAGACTCCTACACTAAGTTCTGTTTGCTTTTCATTTGTAAAAACAAACCTTATTGAGGTTTAATTTACCTTCCATAAAAATGCACCCATTTTGGTCTGGGGTTGTGGCTCAGTGGTAGAGCACCTGCCTAGCATGTGTGAGGCCCTGGGTTTGATTCTCAGCACCACATATAAATAAAAAAAATAAAGGTCCACCAACGACTAAAAAAAAATATATATATATATATATATATATATATATATATATATATATATATATATATATAATGCACACATTTTAAGCATGTAGTTCAGTGAGTTTTGACAAGTGTACACACCTATGTAACTATCACCATAGTGATGGTACAGAACTTCCCTATTTTTCCTGCAAAGCCATATGCCTCCTGATAGTCACTCCCTATTCCCATCCCTGGTCCCAGACAACCACTGTCCCTATATGTTGTTTTTTTTTCCTAGATTTTCATATGTGTGAAATCACACAAGGAGAGCATATACCCTTTTGTGTTGGGCTTCATCACACTTGCTCAGCATGCTTTTGAGATTCATCATGTTGTTCCAGGCATTTGGGACTCACTCCTTTTCACTGCTGAGTAATATTCCATTTTATGGATGTACCATATGGATGTGTGATTTTTCAGTTTGGGATTGTTATAAATAAAGTAGCTATGAACATTTGCATACACCTCTTTGTATGGACATATATTTTTAGCTCTTGTGGGGGCAACTTAGAGGGCAATTTCTGGATTATCTGATAAGCATATGTTCCTATTATAAGAAACTGCCACAGCATTTTCCAAAGTGGTTGTACCATTCTCATCCAGTCCTTTATCAAGGGAGGATATATATGATCTTTAAACATGAGGAAACTAAGGCTGGAAGGGTTGTGACTTGCTTATCATCACACCAGACAACAGTGACAGTCTGGGTTAGGTAACAGGCCTTGTGGCTCCTAGGTCAATGTTCTTTGACTACATTATTTTACGTCAAAATCAAGTGGGAAGGTGAATATTTTCCATTGCCACCGTCCTAAATCATCATGGACTCCTCGATCAAAGAAGCAACTTCTATCTTCTCTGCTCTCCCTGTCTCTGGGCCATCCAGGCTCCCGGCTGCAAGGAAACAATTCTCACACAATTTCAAGTGCCTAGAATTAACTTATTTAGATGGCCCTTAATGCAAACCAAATTCAGGCCTCTTATTCTTTTTGATTAAACAGTACAGCAAGCAGAGGTTGTAACTACATTTCTAATAATTGCAGACAAGGGCCTGCTCTGTCCCAGAATATAATTAATACCAGCTTTCTTCTCATCTGCTCATTAATGGCAGCCTTGGTGAGGGGCCTGCTACTTGGTAGCGAGATAGGCTTTTTATGGCCTTTAATCTTGTTTTCCTAAGAGCACATAATGTCCTTATACAACAAAGAGAAGCCAGCCCCCTGCCCCTCCTCTGAGAGTAAAGATGTATAAATTATTAATCCATTTGCAAATGATGGCTTTCAATTATCTTAATCTGGTTGAGGATGGACCTTCCCCAGCCATTGCAAAGGTGAGGATTCACAGGCTAAGACACACATACATGCGTCAATTTGGGACCTGAGTGTATAGACCTGGACTAGCCTCAAACCTGAGCCTCTAGTCACTCCACAACATGGTGTGATTCTGTAGTGCAAAATGTATTGGCAGAAACCCCAAAACAAATGAGACACACACATACACCCGCTCTGCAGAGACTGACTCCTGTCATAACTGATGCTGACCCAATTTCCAGCTCATGTGGATTTTACTCTGCTGGACATGACCTTGCACACTGAACACTGGGCTCTGAGATCAGGGCAGCGTTACTTGGCTCTCACTGGAGAAGAAAGGAGGCTGTGATTCTCTTTGGGCTGTGAATTACCTTTAAGTGTGCCGATGTTTACATACCCAGATCCAGTAAAAATGACAACAAGCACACAGAAAACCCAGCAGATTTTCCCTAGAGTCAACAGAAAACTGATATGACAAATTTTTATCCTGGTTACTTTTTATAGATCAAAGGAGTTCTAATAAGAAGGGGAAAAATCCTTGTATGTGTCTGATGAGAAGTCATAATTTTTGTTCCCTTTGGCAGTAGTACCCCTCCCGAAGATGAAGTATAATACTGTCCTCCAAGAAGTCCCAGAAACTTTTTACATTTGTTCCCTGCTTTGACTTCCTTTTGGCTTGGAAGGCTGGGCTCTTCCCCTACTTGACATCTCAAGGCAGAGAGGCCCAGAAAGCCAGGCCCCAGGGAATCAGAGGGTCAGCTTGCTAGAGGTAGGCCTGAGTCCAGAGCCCATATGCCTCTGCCAACATGCCTTGGTACAGGAACCCCTTGTGGACCAGAAAACCATGGCAATAAGGCTGAAGCCATATCCTACATCTGAAAGCAGGGCCAGGTTATGACAGGGTCACATTCATGGGCATGGAGGGTACCTCATCCTCCCTCCCCCGTTCCTGGGTTCCTGAGTAGGACTGGACCTAGGTGGTTGTCCTCCCCTCCCCGCACCCGCCAGAAACCACAGAGTGGGAAATTTCTCTGAGATATCCTAATGGTCCCTGTTGTACTGTCTGATCAAACCCAAAAGCTACAGGGAGGAAATAGGGGTCAATTAGAAACTCCGTGACAATACAGCCTATGAGGCTGTCTAGCTCTTAGCTGCTCTGAAACTTAGCTGTCCTGACCTCGGGAGGAAGGAGGGAGGGATGGATTTAGGGACAGGGACAAATATCTGCATTTCCATTTTCTTCACTGCCATCAGGGCCACTGAGAATCTTCTCAGACTCACTCTAAACCATCTCTAATTCTTTGCTCTTCTCAGTATCTCTGTTTACCATACTGTACCAGGCACTATGTGAGATGCCAAGGTTAAGGATATAAGCCAAGGAGCCCACGGTCCTCTTTTTTCCCCTAGAAATAAGATCTTCTAGGGTAGAGACCAATTCTACCAATTTCTATGGTCCATGGTGGGCCACATATAGTGTTATAGGCCCAGAGTCCTTGCTGATGGGCTGTTTGACTTCCAGGAAATTGCCCTCGATCACCTGCACATGGCAAAGTAAAATTATGAACATGGTCAAGTGAACGTTCTAGAACTGCCCTGTCTAACATGGTGGTCACAAGCCAAAGTTTGGCTATTTAAGTTTAAATCATTTAAGATTAAATTTTTTAAAAAGTTCCGTTTCCTCTGTTGCACCAGCCACATTTCAAGTGCTGCCTAAGCCACATCTGCATGTGGAACATTTCCATGGCAGAGAGTTCTACTGGACAGCTCTGTTCTAGAATCCTTGAGTTATGCAGCGTTTCCCCAAGCTACAGAGCAGTTTCCATTCCCCCACACCTTGTCTCGTGGACAGGCTCCCCTAAAGTTATGTGGATTTGGCAAGCGAACTTGTAGAGAACGAGGGCTGCCCCCATACCTGTTTGAAGTGGGTTTCATACTACCTTCCCCTCTCTCTCACCTCATCCTGCTCTTTCCTTCAAGTTGAAACTCAAGTGTCCTTTCTTCTTTTCTTAAAGCCCCTATCCCTCCTCTTCCATGCACAGATGTTCTTGTATTTATAGCACAGGCCCAGGCTGATCACACACTGTCTTGCATTACTCTCTATGGGTCCCTCCCAGGGGGTGTGCAGACTTTTGACTACATAAGAATGCTCAGTGCGGGTGGCATGTGGCGACTGAGATTCGGTCCATCCTCCACTCTCCAAGCCTTGGCCTTTTTTGGTATGAGTGTGTCTCTCTGGAGGAAGAGTTCTTTTTTTTTTTTTAATTTGCTTGAGTGTGTTCTATAGGCTAGTGGCAGCTTTCTTTCTCCAACCACCTTGAAAGCATATTAAGCGCCCCACATGTTGGCAGCTATAGGAAGGAAGTGACCCAGTCTTCTGCCTCATCAGTCACACCCCACTCAAGGCCACATTCCACCAACAAAAGGATGTCCCCCCGGAACTTACAGTTCTGGTGACTTTTGGTCATGTTCTCTGAGTCCAGTGCATGGTAGAACTCATAAGCTGAGCGGCCAAGCAGCTCCTCGGGGTGGTAACCAATCAGCTCTGTGATTCTGAATGTAAAAACCAACCAAAACAAAACAAAAACAGCATGTGAGGAAGAAAGACCACATGAACTTCATGAAGCATGCGGGCAAGGGCTCAAGATGTTAAACCCAGAAGACAAAATAAAAAAGATACACATTCAGGTAAACGTAACCTGGACTTCCTGGTCACACCATTTATTCACGCAACCAGCATGTTCAATCTGCAATTGTGAGTCTAGCCAAACCCCCAATGGTCTGCTTTTCCTGAGGTCATGTCTGGGAGGGAAGAAAAGCATACCCCCTGCCACTGCATACATATGCCTACTTTCCAAGAATCACTGGAAGGGGCTCACATCCCAGCTCCACAGGTTTTCAGATAAAGGAATGGAGATCAAGGAGGGCAGACAATTTGCTGCCCTATCTAACAAGTGTCCAGGGACAGAGCAAGAGTGAAAGCTGAGGCTCAAGCTCATGCTAGTAGAGGGTGATCCACATGCAAAGTGGAAAGTCTGTGGGCCCAAGTGGGGAAACTGCAGTGTTTGTCTCTAGGCTACCCACAGAGAAGGGAGGAGCCGGGAGCCCATCCCTCTGAGACCTCAGGGCCCAGATGCTGCTCCCCAGGAGCTGCCCATGGCCTCAGGCATTCTCACACCTCAGGTCTGCCTTCCTCTGCAGCTTTTGCTGATCCCTCCCTCTCTTTAAGAAGGGAAGGAGGGTACAAGAAGCTGAGAGGAAGAAACATGAAACCAGTCATAGAAGTGCACCTCCTTGTTACCCTCACTGAAGAAAACAGGAGGCTCTGGAGGGTGTAGTTGTCCAAAGGTCCCTGCCTTCATTCTATAAGGGGTCTGATTTGTGTGGGAAGTAGGCGGGGAAAAGACAAAACATGGAGAACCACGAAGAAACACTTAACCCCTTGGGACCTTTGATCTGTACTGGAATCATTAGAATAAACAAAGCCCTGCCCAAGAACCACTAGACTGATCCCTTTCCCATGTCACACCAAAATTATTTTTCACAATCTTTGTTATCTCACTCATTTTTTCCCTCATTCTCTTGTTTACCTGGCCTATCACAAATTAGAAGTGCTGCTAGAGGCTCATCACGATGAGCTGCTTCAGACACATGACCTCTGAGTATCAGAGGATGCCCATCCGGCATCCATACGGGAGTGGGGAATACGGAGAGGGAGGCAGAAACAGGAAGCAGAGCAGTGTGAGTGCAGGTGGCTCCTCTGCCCTGGCTTCGCCTCACTCCTGATTAGCACAGAGACAAAGACTTCTGTCTCCCCACTTAGGCCTATGGGATTTCCACTCTGCATGTGGATTACCCTCTAGAAGAATGACTTTGCGCTACTAATCAGTTTCCTACCTCTACTCTCAGTTCCTCTCCAAACCAGGAAACCTGCAGATTCAATTCTCCTAAAATAATCTTTCCTGCTTTCCGCTAGTTCAGCATCCACAGCGTTCCCTATTGCCAACCACAGTGAGAGTCAACAGCCCAACTTGCAACCCACCCCCCACCCAAATCCAGTCTCCATCTTCCAAGCAATTTGATTTTCAACTAATCTGCAGCATGCCATTATGCCTTGTGCCAGAGCAATACCTCACCTTCTCCACAGAGCCCTCTCCAGCTCCTCCAGCCTTCACTGCTGTCTCCTCATGAAGTCCTAAAGGGCATGCAGTGTCACCAAGAGCATGCATTTGTCTCTTCACATCCTACACTGTCAGTTCCTAATCTCAGAGGTTACCTCCTCCTTTTGACTCCTCTACAATGGGAACTTAGTCAGTTCCCGGGTAGCTGGCCAGCAGACTATTTCTAAGGTGCAGCCAGAGCCTCTCTCCCAGCACTGCTAGGAATGTGGGCACTAAGCATCTCCTTTTCTTCCTCGAGCAGGATTAATGGCATCAATGGATCCTGGTGTGTGCACATGTATATGTACACACAGCCAGCAGCAATGCTCAGGACATCCAGTCCATCCTTTCTCCACTCTATAAGGTGTCTAGTATTAATGTGAGCAGCAAAGAGGCAAGTTCTTTGCTGGGATGAGTCTTGGGAAGGGAGAACCTTTCAAGCAGTAGGAAGCATGTCCGGGCTGAGAGGCTCAGGTCTCAGCTCATCACCCAGCAGTGGTTTCTCCAGTGAGACTTGAGCTGCACTGATACCAGGCAGCTGGTCTCACAGCAGGAAGATCTGTCCCCTCACTTGGCTCTGAGTAAAGAGGTCTCTGAGCTCATTAGCAATAGACATGTTCCCTGAAGCTGACCCTGGGGGGAGCACCCAAGGGCACCTTGGCCATGGTGAAGACAAAAGGAGACTTAAGAAGGCAGAAAGGTGCTGGTCCTACAACCAAACAGCTTGTCTGCTGGGTCAAATACATCTCAAGCTTAGCTTGGGAACTGAAACTGCACTAGTGGCCCTGCTAACAAGAGCTGGCCATTTACAGGCTCACTGATTTTCTAGATAAGCTGCTTCCATTCCTGGGCAGGTCTAGAATTTTCTAGAGACCCTCAATAATGAGTCTACAGTCATTCTAGGAAAGATATGATTCTATTTCCTGGAGGAATTAAATTTCCTTTCAAGATTAGGATCTTTAAATTAAAATATTTGAAGTAAATATTATAATCAGCCTCCTAAGATGTTTTTAAAAATCCAATTAACATAACATCCATTGAAAGGCACACAATGGGCATGTTTTAGAAGTGGACAAACAAACCTAGATTTCAGAATTGCCAGATATCTTCTCCCATAGCAGCTTTCATTTATCTTGTCAACTACAATAAATATTTAATGTCTCTTTCTTCATTCCTTTAAACAGACTACTGTAAAAACTGGGGAATACACACATCCATCCCAAACACAATTGAAGAACGTTCGAGTTGTCAGACTTTACAAAGCCAGGAAACCCCAACTTGAAGTTAATGGTCATTCGCCCCCATCTGCAGGCACGTCGACGCCGGCGGGGAGGTTAATGAACCAAGCTTGTTTATAGGATTGGCTGCTGTGGCACACAAGGGCCTTCCCCACTCATTTCCCGGTGCTCCGGACACTCCACCAGAGCAGGGCAGTGATAACAGTTTCATCTGCTCTTTCCATCAGGGCAGGGAAACCTTTTTTTTTTTTTCCCCTTCCTTCTTCCTAAATTAAGGATGCTTAACTCTATGGGGAAAAAAATCAGTTCAGGTTCATCCACAAATTTCAAAGTCAATTCAGTAGGATTGCTTTATTTTAAGAGGAAACAGAGCTCTCAAGGACTTAATTCCCTAGATTTCAACAATGAGGACAGCCAGCACTCTTCCATCATAAAGTAGAAAAGAAGTAGACCAAAGACTCAGTGAAGGGAGATGTAGACAAAGAAGACAGCCGCACAGAGCAGGAGAAAGAAAAGGGAAAATAGGAAATACAGAGACAAAAGGGCTGTCTGAAGTTCTGAAGTTAATGTTACCCAAGTAAACGAGCAGGCCAGGCCTCTAGGCTTTGGGCTGCCGAGTGAAAGTGTCTGTAAGTATGAACTGAGTCATTCATGGTTCCTCAACAGCTCTTTAAAATAATAGGAAATTATTTTTGGGTGCCATCACCTCAAGAGACTGAAGTCCAGTCACAGGCTCAGAGGACCCGCTCTCCTCCCCAGCCTGTGACTTCCTCGGCCTGTCCAAGCGGTCTGGCAGCCAAGCTGCATGGCTTCAGATGCCATTGCCTGTAGGCAATTGAGGTCAGGCTGAAAGTTTTACCTGTTTCCTACAGGAGAGGCTCTGCTAAGTAAACTAAGCATATAAACAAGATGACTAGAGAGTATTTAAACTATTTAAGAGGACAAAAGTTTTAAGCACTTTATAACCACCTATTTTCCAAAGAATGCATTTGTTAATAAATACTGATATTAAAGTCCACTCTGTCCTTCCAGCCTTCTGGCAATGTTTGGTGTGACCATTTTAGTTTCTATACACATTTATAAGCATTGACAGCGCACACTCCTTAGTAATATCTAGATTATTCATTAACTCAGATTTCAAAGCCTGTTTGTATTAATATGTTTTACCCAGATTATGTTTGCTTTAAATGACAGTCCTAAACCTTTTGTTTTCCTCAAATATTGCCCAGTTATATGAATTCTATATGGTTAATGGAAAGTCAGTTTTTCTTTAGTATATCATGTGTGGTGTGACACAGAGCATAACATAAGGTGAATTTATAGATAGGGAAGTATTCCTCACTCAATCCAGGACTGATCTTGCCCTAGGTGCCAACAAATGCAATGGCTATCTGTCATTACCCCAAAACCCATGACCAGTAAGAGGAAATTTGCTTTGAACTATAAAGAGTGAGAAGCAAATCATGCAGAAGGAATAATTTCTGAATTGGGAGTTCTATTAAACTTTGAGAAAACTTCCAAAGACAATTAATAGAATTGCCTCTTCCAGGGAATATTTCATGCGCCTAAATGAGACAATAATATAAAAGCATTTCTTATTCAAACTCTGCTTTCTGGAAAGTCAGCTGAGCAGATGCAGATGCACATGGAAAGCATTTGATATTCCCCCTACCTCAGGGCCTAAAGAAGCACACTTGCACTCTTACTTAAGGTGTTTAGACAACAGCTAAGGGATAAGAATGCAAGAATATTTAGAAGACAACACATAAGAAAATAAAATACATGTAATATATTACTTTTAAAGATCTCCTTGAATTTAATATGGCACCCACTCTCTAAAAAGTAGTCAAATTTAATTTGCTAAACGTACTCACTAAACAATGAAAGAATATAATCTTTTACTATTAATTTTCACAAAGTCAGGCTATTTTATTCTCAGGCTTCAAACTACTTTCCAGCTGTCTTGATTTATGTGTATTTCACAACTCATGGCTCCTTATAATATTCTTTATTGCTATTCTTCTATGATCCTCTATTCTTCCCTCACTTTTGCCATTTTCATTATTCCTTTGTATAAAATGAATTCATCATAAGACTTATCCAAATACACAGGACTTAGAATGTAGTCATCTGAAGTTTTTCAACTGTGACTCCTGGTTTTATTACATCCTATATTGACTTAATCCATTGACAAAACAGGGTTGCCCTCAAATTCTCTATCTGTAAAGATTAAAAGATTCTCTTTATTAATTTGAAATTTTTACCATAGTTTTTATACTTATCCTTCCAGTGATACTGGATCCTTTCTACATAATTCAGCTTTATAATGTATTTCTAAGATACAGGAAGACTCATAGAACTCACAAAATCACAGTGGGGTAAACGTTGCTCCAGTCTCCCTGGTGAGTGGCTTAGCTTCCTTCACAGTTACTCTCTTTTGCCACTAGATGGCATCTTCATATGAATTTAAGAACCCACCCCATTTTAAAGTTAAAGTACTTGGAAACAACTTTTGTCTTCCTTTTAGGTGAATGGGATATTTCATTTTGTACCTTTCACTGTGGTTTCATTAAGTTGCTTCTCTCTCAAACTCTAAACTCTTGGAAATCAAAAATAATCTCTATTACTTCTTGGCTGTAATAGTCTCTGGCACAGGGCTAGATACAGAGCAGATGCTCAATAAATAGTTGTTCATGAATTGGTTACTCAGTATTTTAGGAAAGAGTGTAACAATTATGTTTGAATAATGAGTGAAGATCTTCAATTACACTGATAATCATTGTTTTTCTTTAACTCACTATGCAACTTGAGTCCCCTTGTCTAGAGCAATGGGTCATAAATAGGTAGAGTGTCCCTAATCAGAAAATCTGAAGTCCAAAATGTGACAATGTGATATTCAAAAAGTTTCAGATTTCAGAACATTTTGGATTTTCAGGTTTCAACCATTAAAGTCTATGCAAATATTCCCGAATCTAAAAAACTCCAAAATCCAGGGATTTCAGATAAGGAATCCTTAATCTGAATGCATAGATGTGACTGACCTATAAGTTGTTTTAGACTTTTAAAAATATTTGCTATGTCTCATATAATTTATTCAAGACTTCACATTGTTCTCTAACCCTTTTTTAAGGGGGGGACAAATGCCCTTTGAACCATCTACCTGCCTTTGTTCCATTTCAGATGCTTCAGAATTGATGATTACAGGTCCAGTTAATTTTGGAAACCTGAGAGTTCAACACAAGATTGGAGTTCTCTCTCCTCTGTCTCTCTCTCTCTTTCATTGCCTCCCCTTCTCTCTATTCTCTTTTCTCTTTTTCTATCTGCCCCTTTTCTTTTGGTTTGATTGTGTCTCATTATATCTCGGTAAAGTGTCAAACTGCTTCAAAAGTGATTTTGCGGATTCTAATTGCTTGACTTGATTCTTGTTCACTTTGCTTATGGGGAAACAATCCCCTTTGTGGGAAATCACAGCCCCTCCTGTGTCAGAGGTCATTAAACGGAGTTAATCCCCTTGATGCAAATGGAGCCCTGTCCCCCATTAACAGTCACATGTAGGTGTTGGTTTTTAAACATCTGTCTCAGAAGGGTGTGTGCACATGTGCACGAGCATGTACTTCTCCCCATTGCAACACAAAGAGTGAAAACAAAACAAGCTACTGAAAAACAAAACAAAACAAAACAAAAAACCCAAGTCCTCATCAAAGCAATTGAGAAATAACACTTAGAGATTAAAGACTTAAAATAGTCACTTCATAAACGGTCTAAGCCTTGTCTGTGCCCTTGTTAACTAATCTGCTAATCGGTTAAACACAACCTCTGTGTGGCACGGCCTTCTCTGAGTTTACATGCTTTTACATTCATCTTTCCAGCACCACTGAATTCAGAATCGAGGCCATGTAATTAGTTCCTTGAAAGGCAAGATTTTGCTGAATATGCAAAGTGCCCTACAGAATTTATAAGTGACATCTCCCTCCACACTATGAGTCACAAAACCCTAAATGACAGATTCCTTTAAGCTAGTATCTACTCTGCCCACCAGTCCTAAACCAAACTGAGATGTCTGGCACAATGTCTCTTCCCTTTCTGTATATGTTTCCTCTTCATCAGTTTTAGGCACCCAATTTCTTGTGTTTTGCTCTCTCTTTTATCCAAAGGCCTTGGTGCTTTTAGAAAATTACCTAAAATGCATTCAAACCAAGACAAGGAATAATGGATTAACACTGAATTATCATTTCTAGGGGATTTTTTTCCCCTCTCACTTTAGCAAGAATCATAATCTTGAGCTTTTTTAAAAAAATTATCTTTTTGCTATTATCTAGGGAAGGCATCTTGTTTCCTAGGACAGTAAGGGTTTTCCCTTTAGTGTGGAGTCACACGATGACTGTGCTTCACTTACAAGGGCCACCTCCAGGGTTCATCCTCTCCAGCTCTGTGGTTGCTCCTGGGCTGCATGGCTAAGGCATCCTGAGCACCACTTCACTTCAAAGCTGTGACATGTGGGCCGTGCACTGGGATTTCCCATGTCAATTCAGAAGACCAGGGAGAGAGGTGCACACCACAAGACTCTTCTGCCCAGAACGTTCACTTTTTTTTTTTAATTTTTTTTTTTTTAGTTGTAGAGGGACATGATATCTTTATTTTTTTTTTTAATATCTTTATTTTATTTTTATGTGATGCTGAGGATCGAACCCAGTGCCTCATGCATGCTAGGTGAGCACGCTACCACTGCGCCATAACCCCAGCCCCGATATCTTTATTTTTTATGTGATGCTGAGGATCGAACCCAGTGCCTCACACATGCAAGGCAGGTGCCCTACCACTGAGCCACAATCGCAGCCCCACGTTCACTTTTTTTTTAAAATTTTTTTCCAAACCTTTATTTTATTTATTTATGTATTTTGTATGTGGTGCTGAGGATCGAACCCAGTGCCTCACGCATGCAAGGCAGGCGCTCTACCACTGAGCCATAACCCCAGCCCCCACGTTCACTTTTTTAATACAAGGACTACATCTGATAAATACCTCTACCCAGAGCATGGATTCCTCTCGTGACAGCCTTTTGAGCAGTCCTTCTCTCCAGTCATTATCATCACTAACATCATTGTCATCACAACTGTAGCAGCAGCAACACAATCAGTAAATGCTGACTGTGATGGCATTCCAGGACAGAAGGCTTTGGACATGATGATTTCTTCCTATGAGGTTGGAGCATTTTTTTCTACTTATATAACGTATAACTACTTACTACCACCCAGAGCTTTGGGTCCTGGCTCAATTATGGTAAGAAGTGAGGGTACAAGAATGCCTCAAGGATAGGAATGCCACATGTGGAGGCCAATCTCAAGAAGGAGCCAACAACCAATACCAGGTCAGTCTAGAATCAGAGGAGAAAGACTCAGCTTAATCTGCAAATCAGGGTCACACCTATGAAAAAACCAGATCCCCTGGGATGTCCAGGGACAAAAGAAAGGGGAGGCTGGGTAGGAGCTCCCTTCCTGGGGCTGGTGGTTTCCTGCTGGTGGGAAAGACATGCCTGTCTTTTGCTGGTGGTCTTTCCTTCTTCTGCTAGGCCCTGGGCCTTCAGAAGTAATCTTGTCTCCTTGAGTTTAATAGGGAGATTTTGCTTTGGGGAGACTGAGGACAGAAGACATGCGATAATAAGAAGGCTGGCGGGTGTTACGGTGCTATGCTTTCCCAAGTGCTTCCATATTACCTCATCCTACAATGACTCTGTGAAATAGGCTAGGAAAGTATTATCTCCTTTTTAGGGGAGTGATAGAGAGCTTGGGATGGTAAAGGGCTGATTCTGGATACTGCAGAAAGCTGAGGTTGGGCTGGGGGAGCTCTTCCCTAAAGGACACTTCTGGGGTACACTAGTCAGCAAGATGCAGCAACATTCACTTGAGCCAGGCCTACCTCAGGCTCAGTCCTATCTCCAGGCTTCTCCTTACCCCCTCCTGGTGCTGGCCACTGCCCATCACATCTGTCCTTTCTGTCCTCCTGCTTCACCTCCCAACTCCCAGGCCTCAAAGTTAGGAGATGTGGTGGGGTTCACACAGTCACTCCCATGACAACCCTGGCCTCTTCTTCACTGTGTTAACCCTCAGCTCGGAGTGGGGACTAGAGATGCCACAGCTTCCCTGTGCCGTCTTAGATGCTTTCTCAGCAACTTTAGTAAAGGTTAGAATAAGAGCTACCACTGAACATGAACTATTGAATTTGAACAGAGGCCATTCAGCTTGATTCCATGCTCTTAACCATGACCCCTGAGAGAAATTCCATTGGGCCTGAATTTAGGGTGAGAATCTGGCTTAGCTCCTCTAATCTAAAAGCCTTCAAAACTAGGTGAGATGGTGGCAGCTGCACAGGGGAGGGGCAAAGGCAGAGGGAAAAGCTCAGTCATGGAAGAGAATGAGGGGAAGCCAGGCAGTCATGGGTCAACTTCAAGGGCCAGGACCTGAGGCCCTTGGCTGGCCTCTGAATTGAGAGCACTAATAGAAATATCTAGATCCCTTTCTTCTGAACAGAAGATTGCCTTGGAGATGTCCTCAGGAGCCTGACATGCATGTGCACACCACAATGATGACAACCACATTCCAGAACAGTTCTGCAGCTGGATCCTGAGGCTGCATCAATGGGAGACTATCACATATGGTGCTAGGAACCTGAGTACTGATGGAATGAAATGCGACACAGGCCCACAAACTCGCATACAGCAATACATCGTTTATGCCCCATTCCTACCCCTTCTCTATAGGTATGACCACAAACACACAGGTAAGTCCCATCCCTTCCCACAGTATACACACCACACCTGTCATCGCAGTAAGTGAACTTCATGTCCATGCTATGGCGGCTCAGGAAGGTCTTGCTGTCCAGGGGGATGTCCATGTGGGATGGGTGCTGGATGGGTTCACACATGACAATGAGGCAGGACAGCAGAGGCTCCTTGTAGCCACAGAGACTACTGTGAGGAGGACAGTTGTTGTAGACTTTCACCTGGCCAGTGCAGTGCAAGACCTGGGGACCAGCAACAGAGGTCAGATATGAGGCCCAGAGTCTGGAGTGGAGCACAGGGCTTTAGGCAACAACCCCTGCCCACACCTAGGACTCCAACCCAGGCCTGGTGGTATCCTACCTTCCAGGTGGCTGACTTGAGGTTGACAGTTCGGCCTCTGTTGGTGACCGTGCACTTCATCCTCATAAAGAAGTCTCGCTCTGTGGACATATCTTTGCTTTTCTTCCCAAAACCAGAACCTGAATGGAGAAGGATGGGGGAACCAGTTGCATTAGTTTTACATTTATATTATCAAAAGGCCTGGTTGTCATTTCTCTGGGCAACTTTTTTCTTCTATCTCCCAAGTATCTGTACTTGTAGCACTTACAGCCCACCATGGCCACTGAGCCTCATCATGGCCTGTGGGCTAACAGTCTGTCATCTCCAGCCTGTCTCCTCAACTGGAGCATGAACCCCTTGGAAGGTAGGAGCTGTTCCATCATTGGATGTGCCACTACATCTAGCACATGGTCAACTGTCACATGACAGCAGAGAGGCAATTAGTGACTGTGGCCACAGTCTCAGCAGACTTCTGGGGCAGGTCAAAAGTGCTCCAGCAGGAAGTCTAGGGTTCAGCTGGGAGAGATCACAGATAGTCCAAGGAAATAAGTCTCTTAATGTAGGACTTTTCTCGAGACACTCTTGTCCTTTCTTTATAATCTCTCAGGAATTGGAACACCCCTGCACCCTATTGACACCTGTAATAGCTACATGCAGGATTATATGCCACTATTTTTTTTCCTAAAGTGATATATATCAAATCTCAAGAGACCTCTGGTCTAACTCTTCTGGGACTGGGTGAGCAAGCCCACTGTGAAGATGGGGACAAAATTAAATAAATCACTAAGACCAAAAGCATAGCTTCCTTCTTCCCTCATAGACTCCAAATAGCCCATTTTCTTTCTTTCTTTGTTTCTTCCTTTCTTCTTCTCCTTCTTCTCTTTCTTTTTTTTGCTAAACAGAGTAGTAAATGCAGTGCCAGCCAAGTCTTTCTTATCTCTATCTAAATGGTGCCTATACCATTACCCCCATAGTGGGCCTTCTCCAGGGAAGAGACACACTCCTTCCATCTGCCCACCATCACAGAACAATCTAGAGCCTTGCTTAAAATAGTTACATCCCTCTCTCCAGGCCAAGACACTATACCTCCAGAGGACCTTAATTTATTTGACTGACACATTCCTGAAGAATTGTGTTTCAGATGAATTGTGAGACACCCTTGAACTGAATGCATCCTTTGGGGATCCCACCAGGAACAGACCGAATGGTGAGTCTCTGTTGTTGTTTTAAAGAGAGACTATTTCTCTACCATAATAAAACAATCTCTATGCTTCTTAGAGTTTTAATTTTTAGAGGCAGGGTTTGCATATTATATGACAAACCTCTTTGGGGGCTGGGACCCACCACAAGGAGTTAGGGTTGAGGGGGCTGGAGAGACTCATTTGTGACTATTTGCTTGGGTTATGATGTGTACTCCTAACCTGTTAACTTCTGAATTCTCCTCATTCTGATATTTGGTTATTTTTTCCAAATAAAGTTCTAAGAAGATCACCCCACCCCCACTCCAAAACCTTCAAGACCTACCCACTGCCTGCAGGATAAAGTTCAAGGCCCTCCACTGGCCTTCAAAGCCTTCCACAATCTGCCTCATGTCTTATCTTCCTCTAGGAACTCATACTAACCCCTTGCTTCCAGAGCATGAATCCACCCACAGGTCGGCAACTTCAGTGAGAATCTGCTGACTTGTGAAGTTTGATTGATCCCAAGTCCCCAATCCTGGACCAAAAGATCTAAAGTTCTACTCAGATAAGTAGAGGTCACTTGGCTGTGAGTCATAGCCCTTGAGAACTGGAAGGTCCTACATGTGGCCTTATCTAATATGTCAATTTGAAAAGAAGGACTCTGAGGAACATAGAAGTGAGGTACTTAGTTCAGGTCACAGAGTCAAACTGAGATTACCGTCAGTGGTTGAACTGAGACCAAGAACCCAGGGGCCATGGGGTTTCTGGGGTAGAGAAGAGAGATAGTCCCGCCCCCACAGAGCAAACTGTTCCATGCAGCACAGATTTCTCAGAAGCAGACAAGACCTTGAGCAGCCACAGGATGCTCCCAACCTGTGTCCTGGGCACCGTTAGATGGGAACAGAGAGGCTGGGTGAAAGGTGAGGGGTGGCAGTGGAAGGAGAGGCTGTTGTAATCCTGCACTCTGTAGGGCCTGGTGAGTACCGCAGGCAGTCTGACCAGGGTGGAGGTGAGCCAGTCAAGTGTCCCTTCTGCAGCAAGTGGGGTAACAAGAGCAAAGCCTTGCAGGCTCGCCACCACTGCCTCTGTCATTCAGGTTAGACAGGC
This sequence comes from Geosciurus inauris, assembly GCA_004024805.1. Lineage (NCBI taxonomy): Eukaryota > Metazoa > Chordata > Mammalia > Rodentia > Sciuridae > Geosciurus > Geosciurus inauris. The sequence continues at coordinate 17,124 of PVHX01006853.1, forward strand.
ACACACCCACAACAATGGCAGGTAACAGAAATTAAAGAGGATGTCTAGATGCAGGCAGAGTCTGCCCAGACCAGTGGTAGATTCTCAGGCTCAGAAGGGATCTTGATGGACATTGAACCCCACTGCTGCCCAAAGCTTCGGCCCTCTTAATGACATTCATGTCTTTTCTTGAATGTCCCTGTTATAACAATGAAGCTTCTTTGTCCTTGTAATGTGCCTTCTGCCTGTGAGGATCCTTGTATCCACTGGTATCTGCTAGATACCCCCCCAGAGTCCAGTGTAGCAGACCTTTGAAAGTTCTTTCTCCGGCCCTATGTCTCAGTACCAGACGGCTAGGTTCATGCTGTGGCTCCTGTAGCAGCTAGTCTCCAATGGTGGCCCCAGTGAGCCAGGCCTCCTGACACTCACGGCCTTGTGTAGGTTCCTCCCCCACCACATCAGGACTGTCTGTACCTTGCTCTAACCAGCAAAATGGGGTAGTAGTGGTGCTGTGCCAGTTTCAGGACTTGATCTTGGGAATCCTTTGCAGCTCCTACCTTGGCTCTTTTGGGAGCTGGGAGCTGCCATGTAAGATGGCCACCCGGAAGACTCCACGTGGAGAGAGAGAGGCCCTGAGAGTCATGGAGTGGGAGAGAGAGGTCCAGTCGTCTACCTTGCCAGTCAACTGCCACAGGCCCCATACCTGTGGGTGAGCCATCTTGCTCAATCAACTCAGTCTAGTCCAGCCCCTGATGATTGCACCCAGCTGATGCCACGTGGAGCAGGAGACCTGCCCACAGAACCCACAAACATGAGAGCACGAGTGATTGTTTAAAGCCCATGTTTGGGGTAGTTTGTTACACAGCAAGAGACAGGTGAGCTTGTTGGTTTGGGTGGTGTCCTTTGGCAGAAATGCTTGACTCTTAAGTGATGAAACCTCCTGGAGATAGTGTCCTAACCCAAAGAAGAGCCCTGGAAATGTGAAATCAGGTATCACATGGGCCCACAGGAGTATTTTTGAGTACTGGATCCTTTTAGTGCCCTTAATCTCATCTCACAGGCTACCAGCCTAGACAGTGGGTTGGGTCAGCTGAGGGTTTTGATGGATGTCAGCTTTTTTCCTGGCATCATGTGGCCACGAGCCATCTCACCTCAGCTTGTAGACAAAGGGAAGGTAGATCCCCTTCCGGGGGGACAAGAAAAAACACTTTACCAGTTTTGAGAGTCAGGTTCTCACGGATCTCCTCATGGTCACAGGGATGAGTAAAGTCAAAGATGCTGTGTCCTGTTAGCTCTACCTGTTTTGAAAACAAGGTTAGGTTTCATTATTTCCAACACAGAAGTGAAAGGCTCCAAAGAGGAAGCTGAGCCACCATGCAGATTTGGAGGCAGGGAGGAGATTTCATCAAGTAATTCTTCTCGCCACCCCAGGTCAGTGTTAGGTCCACAGACACATGGACAGACTAGAAGAGGACTACTGATGGTGGCAGGGACTTGATTCATGAGGCCTGAACTGTTAATTTAGGCAGGAGAAAGCTGCCCATCAGGATGGGCACTGGCAATGCCAGGGAGTGGGAATGTGTTCCTGGAGCTTGTGGCCCGAGGCAGAGAGCATCAGAGTGGGCACATGTAAGGAAGCGATATCGCGACCTACAGCTTCCAGGGGTAGAGGAGTATGTCACCTGAGTGAGTCCCATGAACTTGCTGATGTTTTCTGATAGAAAGATCATGTCACCATCTTGGGTCACTACAGCAATGAAGCCCTCCAAGGCTTTCAGGTACAAATTATCCATCTGCTGGTCAGCCTCAGCTTCAGATTCATTTTCTGAGCAAACTGGAAAGAGAAGGGACAGTTTACAGGAATGTGGTGTTGAAACAGGTATAATGGATGTCTGGGGGGATGGCTCAAGGGTATCAGGTAGGCTTTTTTGGAAACACACACCTGCTGACTGACCACCCAAGTGTCTGTCATATGCCTAAGCAACAGGCATTGGATGAGCACCACTACCTAGCACAGCCTGCCAGGGGCCTGGAGACAGTGTGTTGTAATGACAGCAGTACCTGGAGCTAGTAGTAATGGCCATGATAGTAGCCATAGGTACAACAGTAGTCATAACAGTAGGAACAGAAATTTTAGGGGCTGACGCATATTGAGCAATTATTACAGTTAGGTATTGTGCTAAGCATTCTAGATAGTTTTCACAGAGAAGGATGAAGCAGGTACTATTCTTGATCTCATTTTATAAATGGGGTTTAGAAAGGTTAAGCCATTTGCCCAAGGTTGGGAAGCTAGCAAGTCCCAGAGCTGAATCCAGAAGTCACATTCAAGCTTCATAGGCTTTGGAGTCAAATAAGTTTCTATTACTAGTTCAGCCTACTATTTTGAGCAAATAACAACCTCTTTGAACATCAGTTTCCTCTTCAGCAAAGTGGAGATAATAATTTTCATCTCATTGAATTTCTAAGAATGAAATAAGTATGTAAAATGCCTAATGAGATATTAACAATTACGAATTTTTCTCCTATCTGCTCCCCTAAAATGCCATCACCACACTCAAATTGCTCAAAGTCTAGATGGGGAACATAAAAGCTAAATAAAATTCAAGGGTGTCATAGTTGGGTGCCCAAGGATGGGTGTAGACAGTATGTGCTCTAGGGGGTCAGAGGAGGAGGGTGTTGCTTCAGGGAGCAAGAGACAACTATTCCAAAGAAGAGGATTTGAGGAGACTCATGAAAAAGAGAGGTTTGATTCTGCACAATGAAAAGAGAAGGGCTTTCTGAGCTAGACAGGGTTGGGAGGACACAGAAAAACACAGAGCCACCTCCCTCCCTGAAGGGAGACAAGGCCCATCTGGTTGAAGAAGAGGATCCATGGGCTGGTGTGATAGGCCAGTGTCCTCGGAGGCCTCACCTTCCTATTAAAGGAGCAGAGAAGTGGCAAATCAAAGCATCGCTTTGAGGAGATGAATGTAGCCATGTCATGCAGAATGGCTTGGGAAGAATGAAGCCTGAGGTATAAAACAGAGTGAGGAAGCACTGCATTAGGTGGTTGCTGGGGCAGCCTGGGAAATTATCTACCCTGTATCATCCACTTTGAGTACCCTGACTTATCAAGGATATTTCTGCTCTCTGCAGAATGTAAACTCAGGTCTTGTCCCAGACCAGAACCCCTCTCAGATCCTAAGCCCCTTGTTGTTATCCTTAGATAGCAGACTTGGTTTCGGCCACCCTTCTGCTAGTTCATTATTTAATTCCAAACACATATGTACTTAAAAAAAATTTATATTCATCTAGTACAAGCAAAATCCAAGTATGCCTCACTTGATTTATAAAATAAGAGGATTAGAGAGTAAATTTGTCATGGGTAATAGTTAATACTCACTTAACTAAAAGAAGTCTTTCAAATGGAAACTCTTTAAAGCAGTGTGAAATGCAATTAGATTTACAAGCCACTTGGCAAGACTGTGCAGTGCTAACCAAGGGCCTTTCTGCAAGGCCATGGATTTATTTAAATGTCTTTTCTCTTTTTCTGTAAGCTCTTAAATGTAAGCTCAAGAAGACAGATCCAAATTAGGAGATGTTCCTATCAAGGGACTACTGTGGTACCACTGAGGACCAGCTATCTTTTAGGACATATGATCAGAGAACACACCAGAGTTCCAGGTGCTGCCATTTCTGCAGGGGAACAGAGTAGGGCCTGTCCAAGGACAGATTGGCCTTCAGAGGCAAGAGTTGTGCTATACAAGGCATTATTCTGGTGGTCTTCCCTCTACCAGATCAGTGGGACACAATGTGGGCAATGACTCCTGTTCATACCCCAGTTCAGACAGACAGCCCACAGAGAGAGGCCACACGAGAATGGCCTTGCACCACACATATAGGTATGTGTATAGGCTCAGCGTCTCTGCCAACATATCTGTCCTTTGCCAGCTAACTAGTTGGCTGGACCAATGAGGATGTGTCCACATGTTCCAGGAGTGAGGAATACAGCTGCTATTGTAGTTCTCCCAGGTCACATCCGTGTTTAAATAGAGGCTTTAGGAGACAGTGATATAATTCAGTGCACACATCAAGACCACCAAAGGGCTAGCTGCAACAAAGATTTCTGGGTCTGGGGCTGCTACATAAGTTGTGAAGCTCAGTGCAAAGTAAAATATGGCATCATCTCACGTTAAAACATTAAGCCAATCACAAGGCCCTTCCAAGTGCATACAGCCCTCTAAGACTGAAGAGATTGCACACTTTTGAGGCTGGCCCTGGGGGGCCCCACACCCAGGGCTCCTGATTCAGCAGGTCTCAAGTGGGGCTGGAAATGGGCTTCACTACCAAGTTCCCAGATGATGAAAATGTGGTTACCTCCAGGACCACACCCTGAGGGCTATTGCCTTAGCTCTGGGCCCTAAAAGTGACCCTGATGTGGGGAAAACCAGCCAGTGTTGTCAGGGGGTGACTGATTTGGAGAATGAGTGAGGAGAGGTTTTTAACACACTGAAGTCACACCTGATAGACGGCCACCTTCTCCAGACTGCCACAAGCGAGCCCTGTGGTTTCTGGCCTACAGAGAAGATATTTTCTCTTCAATTTCTTTGATCTCAGTGGTAATACTGACTTCAAAATCTGGAGTAATCCCAAGACAACGTATTTGGGCTAACTAGGCCCAGAGGAAATAGTTCTGCTTAAAATTTCCTGTTTTTAACAGTTCCACTGCGGTGGAGCTGGTCTCTGTCATGCTCGGTGTCCTTGTTTCCAGGAGGTGGCGAAATTGGCTTTAGTAGTGGTCCCTAGCCTTATGAGGGAAGAAGGGAGAGGGTGCTCTGGGGCCATGAAGGGAAACAGAACATCTTGGAACTGAGATCACAATGGCTGGAGGGCCAGGAAGCCAGCAGGCTGGCCCCAAGGGACCCTGGGGCAGCAGGACTTTTTATCGGGCGGGGTCTCTTCCTTCTGTGAAACTATTTGCTCTCATGGCACCTGCTCATCCTCCTGGGAGCTTCTGAGGGAACCTGGCTGGGTCACTCCCAGCCTGGAGCCAGAAAGCAGACCCTTTTCCAAGGGCCAGGAGGCTCATGTCAATTCTCTGCATAAGACTCCTCTGCCTTTGCCCATGAACGTCCAGTCTTTCCTGATGCAACAAGAATATCCTAGTAAATGTCAGGCAGGAGGAACGATGAGCTTGTTACTGAACTTTTATATGTCTGCCTCTTGCTAGGTACAAAGTCCTGTCTACAAGTGTCACTGTGCACTCCGTCCTATCCTTGGGAGAATCAGGACTAAAAAGAGTAAGAGCAACCCTGTCACTGGAAGCATCAAGAGACCGGTGGAGAAGACAAAATCAGACAGCTATACAGTGACACAACAATGAAGAACAAACCCTCAGTGCAGAATAAAGTAAGAAGCCCACAGCAGGTGCCAACTGGTTCTTGAAATGGTCTTGGGTCATAGGTCTCAGTGACGTGCTTCCCAGACCCTTCGGGGGCAGTAGTCTAAGAGGCACTCTGCTGAGAGGGAGCATGCTCAGCCAGGGGAGCACAACAAGATTCTTTAATGCTAAAAATAGCCCTGGTAAACAGGCTTTGATGCCTCCCCACAGCCAGGATATGTGCAGGCTGAGGTTTCGGAGCACTTTTTCCGGAGCACCGCTCATTTCCTTCAGGCAGCCCTGCCCATGTGGGGAGGGACACTGCAGGAGTCGGGTGTCTGGGGTGAATGGGACAGGGTAGCCAAATAGACACCTCCTACCTTGGTCTCTGAGACCAGGCTGTCCCAGTGGTGCTGCTGGTCAGGGTGGTGGCTACTATCTTGCCCCACGGGGGTCACTTTTCTTCTAGGTTTCCTACTCTGAGAAGTTCCAAGACTGCTTTGATGATTCCTAAAACTGTCTGATACAGCCTTCCTGCTTCAAATGTGCTTGGCACTTAGTTACCATTACAGGGTCTTTCCTTTCAAAGGTTTTGCCTAAACCGGTTTCTTCCCTCCAACCCTCCCAGCATGTAGAGCCATCACTGTCCCCAGCTTTTCCTGGGTGTGTTGATTATAAATGCAGTGCTGATCAAGGCACAAGGAAACCACCTGCCAAATCATCTGCCTTGTCTTAAGCACTAACATGGGCAAGCTTAAGCCATTCACACCCTTTGACAGAAGGTGTGTGTCCCATCTGATCTTGCTGGGCTCCCAGTGATCCCTGGAAGTCCACCACTGGAGATTCAGAATCTTTGTCCTTTACATATCTGCTTATCCTATCTTCCCTCTATGTATTATCTTTTATAAGATGTAGCCCCACAGGGCTGGGCACAACAAATACCTACGGACTGACCAGACGTCTTTGGTTTAAGTTACAGGAATGATCTGAACAAGGTCAGTATTTCTAGAAGAAAATGTACGTTAGCTACTCTCTGCCATTAATATCCTAACATGAATCAGCTTATTGGCTTCCTTCCAAACAGGACAGAAAAAGGCCTTGATTTGGAGTGGGTGGGGCAGTAAAAAGTAGGGGGGAAAACAAGTCTGAAAGTGGGTCATATGAGGGCACCAGAAGCTCTATCTGCCTCCGTAGCCTTGCCTCCTCTATCCCACTTTTCCTGCATGGGAAAGTCATGGTTACATGGTTAAAATTACATGTCCCACATTTTAATGTCTTTCCCTTAGTGGTCTAGAGATCAGGAAATCATAATCTCCTGTTAAGGCTACATCTTTACTAAGCGAATGCCAGTGAATCAAAAATGATTCTCTTTAGAAACGCACTCTGTGTTGATCTCAGCTCTACTGAAAATGAATCTGATGTCACCATGTTTGAGTTTGGGGAAGCCCCAAATCAATTTTAGAGTGGAAAGAGCCTGTTCCGTGTATTTACTGCTGTTTAGCGCCCTCAGAACGTAGAAGTGACCTCTCTCGGTCCCAGCTTGTGGAGCTCATCTTGAAAGAGGATTTAAGACAATCAAGTGGTATTTTCACTGATGTTCCTGTCGGAGTGTTCTGTCCTCAGCCCAGCGTGGAAGCGAATATCATAAAGCTATTGTTTCAGTTTGCTTCCTGTGATACGAATCTCAATCGGTGGCCCCGACCCACAGCCTGAATTTCTCAACGTTAAGGTTTCCTCTCCAACATTCCCACACACAACAGCCTACTGTGAAAATCAAAGGGAAGCATGTTACTAAGTAAAGAAGAAACTTTTCTAAAGCCAAACCTGGTATTTTTTAGCCTTTTGAACTCTGAGATATGCAACCAGCCATTTCCTATTATAAAGTGAGCCAAAATCGGTGCTTGCTCACCTTTGTCAAAATGCTCAAATAATGAACTCTGATTTGACTTGGAAAAGCATGGCAACTTTGCATTTTGATAGAAAGTGCTAAAACGTGGGTGTGAGGATAGGAAGGGTTTGCCCTGGGTTTTCTTTGACATCATTTCACCAGAAGTCTATTCTTATTACAAATCAATGTACTTGCTCATCCAATTTTTTAATTTCTAAGCTACAGCTTATAAAGCAGGCTAGAGGATATGGCTTTTATATTGCCTTGATCCCCTAGCAACACTGCAGGTAAGGACCATTGTTCCCTTTGTGCAGACAAGGAAACTAAGGCCCACAAACAGGAGTATTCATAAGGCTGCAGAGAGAAAAGGCAGCCACTCAGAGATTCCAGTGCAGAGATTCTTCTCACCAATTCCATATTTCTTTTCATTATATGCCAAGTATTTAAAAAGCAAACTATGGGGCTGGGCTGTGGCTCAGTGGCAGAGCGCTTGCCTCTGTGAGGCACTGGGTTCGATCCTCAGCACCACATAAAAATCAATAAATAAGATAAAGATATTTGTGTCCATCTACAACTAAAAAACTATTTAAAAATAAAAAAGCAAACTATGATTTAAAAAGAAAAAGAGTCTGTCTCACATACAATTTCCGAAAACATTTTCAGAACTGATCCAGAATATCTGGCAGGAGCCTGGGAGAGGGTGTGGAGAAAAGAGGGAGCTGAGAAGCCATCTCCTCCTCCTCTGGTGGTACTCATTCCATGAGGGTTTCTCCTTCAAGGACATCGGATGGCCGAAAGTAGAAACTTTTTATCCTTTTCTGTCATTTCTTTCCTTGGGACACAGAGGCCCAGAGCTGGTGTGCTGAGGTTTCTGGTCAGTCTAGGGCTGAGCTCAGCCAGAAGGGAGGCAGTCTGTGTTCACAATGCTCAACTGGGCTAGGATGTGTGATGTCCTACTGAGGCCATCTAGTCCTGTCTCCATGGGTGTGTCTACTATGCAGGGGTTCACACCAGCACACATGCAGGCAGAGGGCCCAGCCTTCAACCTGTGACCCTAAGACAATCTCTGCACTACTGAGAAGGACAACTAGGCTTACATAGGGGTAAGCACAGACAACAAATCCCTGCACCAGAAGGAAAGACAGGAACAACTCTCTTAAGGTGTAAGGACCCCCTGAACACTTACCACTCAGGGCCAGCCCTGATTACAAAGCAGCTATTCTGGGAAAGAAGCCCCAAGCAGAGGGAATCCAGTGTGAAGCTGGGAGGCCAGACTGGCCTGTGCTCTTCTGGACCCTGAACACAGGAAGGATGGGGGGAAAAGTGTCTCCCTTTGACTTTGGTTCCCATCCCCAGGCCCCTCTGCCCTTGTGTACATCTTTGCCTGACCAGGTTTGCAGAATCCTCCTGTGATCTCATATCTGCCTTTCTCAAAAGGACTTGAATTCCAGGTGCAGATTTACCATGTACTAAATGTGTGAAACTGGGCAACCTTAACTTCCCTGTGCCTTGTGTCTATGTGAAACAAGGAGAAACACCACAAATCCAAATGCATTCAGAGAGACATCCTAGGATTGATAAATGATCCCTTAGGGGCTCTGTTGATAGAGGAAGGGGTGGTCATGAAGAAAGCAATGGTTAGCCAGAGGAATTAAAGTCTAATAGCAGAATTTCAGGTACCATGGCAGGGAAGTAGGGGTGTGGGTAAGGGTCTCCACCTAGTCATTGAATCCTCCACTACCTACTCTGGGTATATAGTAAGATGATTCCCACACTACCAGACACTGCCCTCAGCTTCCAGGAAGAAAATCCTCTTTAAAAGAAAGAGGGACACAAGTGTCTCACAATGGCGTCTCTAGGAGCCTTTCTTTTATCAGGCAATGCCAGCTTTGCCAGGCTTTGGCTCATTGTTCCTTCTTTCTGGAGCATCTATGAGTGAGTCTGTGTGGCCTTGCTTTGTGGAGATTGCCTCTCCCCTTGGCACTCCCCATTACGCTGCTGGCTCTTTTCCAAGACTGTGTACTCAGTCCTGCGACATAGGCTTAGCCTCCAACCCTTGGGCCCTCCGAAACGTCATTCTCTCCCCTGAAGGTATTTCCCCCATATCCTTCCTGTGCTCGGGGTCCAGAATAGCACAGGCCAGTCTGGCCTCCCAGCCTCACACTGGATTCCCTCTGCTAGGGCCTTCTTTCCCAGAATAGCTGCTTTGTAATAGGATGGCAGAACCAACCTTCTCCAAGGTACCTCGCTCACTCAGGAAAACCAAAAACAAACCAAAGTCCCTGTCCTCCTGACTGCCTCCTTCACACTAACATCCCTGGATACTGCCCACTGCTGCACTCTGCCCAGTGTCCTTACAGAACAGACAGACCAGTCGAGATTGCCACATAGGATCTGGAACTGGAAAACTTCTTGGGCTGCCTCTCCCTGGTCAGGACCAACAGGAAATGGTTTTTGAAGAATGTAACTCTCTGAGAAAAAAGAATGTTCTGTGAACCATGAGTTGCAGAGATACTAGGGAGGGTGAGAGTTTATGGGTTCTCTGGGGAGGATGACACATGAGGTGATCATCAGCCAGAGGCTCCCCAGTGGGAATCACCACATTAGGCCATCATTTCAGTTAATTCTCATAGGTGCTCTGTGCAGTAACCATGTTTAACCCCATTTCACAAGTGAGGAAACTGAGGTTCGGTGAGGCCAAATGACCTGCTTGGCTGAACCGGCTAGAAAGGGAGAACAGATTGAATGGGCACACCATCACCACTGTCCCAGAGAAGACAGGGATACAATCTTCCTGCAGGCAGGTGCAACAGAATGGAGACATCAACAAAGCCATTCTTGGTTCTCTCAGTCCCCTTTCTCTTCCTTACCTCCAGGTACCTGTGCATTTGCTTGAACCTGACCCTGCCCCCCTCCCCTAGCTGTATTCATCATCTAGGTCATTGCTAGAACAATGTTTGATATGAGGGAAAAGGGCACTAATGCTATGGAAGGGCTTTTGCAGACTAGGATGTCTGAGAGGAAGGCTCTGTTCCTCCGGCATCCTGGGGGCTCTTGTGTGTAGGGACATGCTAGTAAGGCTGCCCTCTGTGCCAGCCTGAGGACTTACCACCCTCACCTGAGGACAGGAGCTTGTGTGTTCGCAGGAAGCTGATGGCCAGGCGCATGATGGAGGCCTTGTCCAGGTGGGAGCTCACACTGTGGGGCAGGGGCAGCTCATGGGCCAGCTCGTAAAAGACCTCTGTCTCCTTGCTGCGCCGGCACCTCGCAGCATCTCGGGACTTCTCCTTCCTCCTCTCCGAGCTGCTCCTAAAGTGAGAGACAAGGGGTTAGTCCTTAAAAGTTTGCCATCACCCTATCACACCACTGGTTAAGGTGTGGCCAAGGATCTCCCACAGTACAGTGCAGCCAAACTCTCCCGTGGAATCAATCTGGGCTCACACTGGTGGCTGGCAGCCTGCAGCCTGCTGCCTGCTCTAGGCTGTTAGCTTTGAGTGCATGGGTGTTGGTGTCTCCCCACTGTCTCCCTCCTCCGCCATTCCCATGGCGTTCAAGGCAGTGCTTCCTATGGGGAGGGTAACCACAAAGACTTGCTGAGGAAGTGAACTAACTGGCGATGCCTTGGACCTGGTCCTGGGTTATCTGGGGACCAGGGTCCATGTGCACGGATGGGAAGGAAAGGCTGAGGAAGCTATGGGTAGTGGCCTAGAGGTCAAAAGCTCTAGAGAACAAGATGAAAAACCATCTCAAGATTTTCTTTTTGGATGAGACGCAGTCAGAAAAAGTGAAGCCTTGTATCCCATTTCGTATCAGAGAGTGATGTCCACAGCAAAACTTGAGAATGCCATCTAGCCCAAGAAGAACTGCTATCTAGACATGCATCACCCTGGAATCCCAAAGAACATGCCTGGTAAGAGCTAAAAAAGAATGGATGCGAATACGTTTTCTCTCTAGACCCTGCCAGCCTGGATTAAGAATATCTAATTCTTTTTTATTTTTTTATTTTTTTTTTAGTTGTTGATGGACACAATGTCTTTATTTTATTGTTTTGTATGTGGTGCTGAGGATCGAACCCAGGGCCTCACGCATGCGAGGCAAGCGCTCTACTGCTGAGCTACAGTCCCAGCCCAAGAATATCTAATTCTTAATGCTTGTTAGTGCTCGTTGTCCTCTTTGCCTCAGCATGGAGGAAGGAAAGATGATAGACGCCAAAACCTGCCTCTTTTGGGAAGTCCTAAAGAAACCCTGGGTCTTCAAGTTCTACACAGGCAAATTTAAAAGCCAGAATGTCTGGGCTGGCATTCTAATAGCAAGCTTAAATTATGTGAAGAGTTTAGTTTCAGTTTCCTCATCTGTAAAATGGTAACAACTGTACCCATCCCACAGAGTTATTGTGAGGACTAAATGTGATCATTTATGTAAAATATTTAGCACCAAGCCTATTCTAACTGTAAGCAACCACTGTTATAAATAAAATATCTGTCCATGAAAAGATTAATAGGAGTAAAAAAGTTCCAAAATGGCATAGGAAACTTCTATTTTCATAGAAATTTGTATATTATACACTGTATTTCCTATATATTACATAGGAAAATGTCCTGAAATAGGATAAAATTATAACTTCTTATAGTGATCACTGACTTCTAGGTATTATCTGAAATAGTACCATGTAAGCTTCTCTCATCCACACAGCTATCCTTGGAAGTAGGTATTGTTATCCCTAATTTACAGATGAGGAAAGAGCCCGCAAAGGCTAAATAATTCACCTGTGGCTGCTAACAGGGAAACGGGGTTTTGCCCTGAGCAGATGGGCCCCAGAATCCAGGCACTTGGCCATCAGTGACTTCCCTGTTTCTCCTCAAAACTGTTAACAGTTGCAGGATAGTGGAGATTTTCTTCCCCTATAGTTTAATCTATACTTTTGTTATGTTTCTACAAATAGCCTAAGTTGCTTGTGTAACAAAGATTTTTTTTTTTTTTTAACTTAAAAAAAGTGTTCAATGCAAGCTCATGCCTCTCAAGGCCTCCATCCAACTAGCTCTGTCTGGCTCACTCTCTGCTACCTTCTGAGATTTCTCAAATGAAGGCTGCTTCTTTTTTTGTTTGGCTTTGCAGCCTATTATCTGGACAGAGAATTCATTTTGGGGGATTCATAGAATGTTGACATGCCTCTCAAACCCCTCAAGATTTGGGACAGAAGCATTGTTTTGACTTTATGACAAATTTCATTTACAAAGACAGAACATCCAGCTCCCTGGATGGATTAAGCAACACACTCAGACTGCAGGAAGAATTGTCCAACAGCTGCTGACGGTCAGGATGATCCTTCAGAAAATTGTGAAATTTTTTTTCTTGTCCTCCCTTCTGTTTTTTTTTTTTTTTTTTAAATCAAATCCTTACTTCCTCCTTTTTCCCTGGCTTCCAACTCTCAGGACTCCTGTCCTTCACCCCATCCCAACTTCTCAGAACCCGCCTTAGGGTAGTTTTGCTTTTGTGACCAGACTTGAAAGATAGTGTGGGGGTTGGGATCGCGGCTCAGTGGTAGAGCGCTTGCCTTGCATGCGTGAGGTATTGGGTTCAATCCTCAGCACCACATAAAAAATAAATAAAATAAAGATATTAAAAAAAAAAAAAAAGAAAGACAGTGTGCATGTTAGTCCCTTGCACTTGCATTTTAATCCTGACCTTTGATGGGGGGCAGTTAAAAGTTTGCAGGGATTGTGGTATAAGAAAGGAAGGTGGAAAGGGGACGGGATACTAACATTGTATTCATCATGTCACTGGGTCATGAGAACCAGGTAAAAGGTGTTGAATTCCATTCTCTAGCACTGACCCTCACATTTCCTGACAAAAGCATCATTAACACACATCCCACTCTAGAGAAGCCATCCTCAGATGAAGAGACCCCAGTACAGGCTGCCGAATCTGTAAACATGCTGCTTCCCTTTGGCGATGGCACTTGCCCCTTCCTCAGAGAAGCGCACACAAGGCAAAGAAAAAGCCTGGGAAAGAAGAGGCACTCTGGAGTAAGTGTTCTGACAGTGGCGTTAGAGATCCAAGTCTCGCCATACTCCTTCAACCATACAAACGTTTACTGAAACCTACTCGTGTAGCTGCTGCTGCACCAAGAACCTTACATATATGACTTCTTTATAATCTTCTTATCAGCACAACTTGGAAGGTCTTGTTTGCACAACTTATAGATGTGGAAATTGAGACTCAGCCATATTATGTCATTTTCCCAACATCACAAAGCCATTGCCACCATGAGTCTTTGGGGGTTCATAGTCAGTGAGCAGACACATAGCAGTCCTGAGATCCAGGTGCTCCCTATCTAACTCCATCCTTGTAATCCTGGGGGGAGGGCAAGACAGGCATTGCCAGTGCCCCCATTTCAGCTATTTGGAAACTGAGACCCAAAGTAGGTTAAGTAATCGCCTGGGCAATCCACTAACTAGTGACACAGTCAGAGTTAGAACTCTGATCTCCCTAGACCAATGCTTTTTTCCACTACTTAACTGGAGGAGATGGTGGCTTCAGCAAGAAAAAAAGAAACAACAACATCTTAACATTTAGAAAAAGAAAGCTTGAGAACCTTAGGCAGCCTCTTGGTCTAAAAGCTATGCACTCTGTTTTAGCTACCTTGTTTTTACAGTGCACCCTAGGACTAGTGTGACTTTAATTAGATTATCTCATTAACCTTAACACAGCCCAGGGATGTCTGTCTAATGTTGACTCTTGGAAGAACAGACAAAAATCTGTAATATTGCAATATTTAATTAGCAATAATGAAGAATAAGAATAATTAACACTAAGGAAAACGTGAAACCTCCCCGAGCCCAGCTGGTACACGTGCACTTGGCTTTCTACTACCCATTGCCATGGAGGGTCGGGGTGGGGGCTGGAAGCTAGGTGAGGTGGTGTTTTCATACATTGCCCACAATACTACCTAGCTATCTGATTTTGGACAATAAAATATATTCTCTAGGCTCTGATACCCTCATCTATAAAATGGGAAGAATTCCAGGTCTTATTTGTCAGGATCAAATGGGATGAGTGTGGAAGCAGTAGAAAGCTCTACAACAATGGAAACCATGGTGGCAGATGATAATGAGCCATTATCTGGATAATCAGAGCATTAGTCACATTCAGACTTTGGCCATAATGCCTGTTCTTCATCACCAGATAAGCCATCTCGGGAGGAGGGCCATGTCGGGCAGGTTGATCCTGACCTATTCTTTGTTCATGTCACTGAATCTTCTTAGGTCAATGAGGTGTTCAATTTCCTAAAATACTTGCCCTTTCTTTTCTCTTCCCAGATGGGTTCTAGAATGAACTGGAAAAGATCAGATTTCTTCTCTGCATGTGAGAATTTGTTGGTTTCTCTTAAAAAGACATTTTATCCTAAATTTTATAAATCATCAGAAAAGGCTCAGAAATTGCTTACTCCAAATTGTTTTTTTTTTTTTTTCCTCCTAAGTTCCTCCTCCTACCTTTCTTGGTGGCTCTCTTGCTTCTACAGGGAGATCCTACACAATATTTGGCATATGGAGCATATGACCTAAATGTGGCCCTGGTTTACTGTGTCTTTATGCAGAAGTGTTTATGGGACTCTGTAGTCACTGGAGAGTGAGTAAAATATACAACTCCTTGTTTTCCAAGAATATGCTGGCCAAAAGGGAGCCAACAACCTGAAATGTCTCATGAACCACAGAAATAAGCACAGCAACACATACTCTAGAGGGTTACAGAACAAATCAGGGCAGGATACTCGGGGGAATAGATTTTGGCTGGACCTAGAAGGCTCAATAACAATGCCCTTATAATGTTTTAGGGGTTTAGAAAGCACTGTTTTGCACGTGTGTATTTCATTTGATTTTCATAACAACCCTAAGAGACAGGAACTCTGGTCCCCATTTGATAGATGAGAATGTAAAGATGCAGAAAGATTAAATGATTTGCTAAAAGAAGTCTCAAACCTAGTTGTTCTGGGTCCAAAATCAAAGACTTTCCCACTGGCAGAAAGGAAACTATTTATTGTACAATTAGGACACATCTAGTGCTGTGTTAGATACTTTTCTACAAATCAGATGCTGGTTTATATACCATGAGAAAAAGAAGATGACTAAAATTTGGAAATGATTTAGTGGTGGGGCAGTGAATGGAGCAGCTGTGCCTTGAAGTGAGTGCCCATTCACCCAGGAAGAGACCTAGAGCCTTAGGAGTAGGGTTCAGAACTAACACTGGAGTTCAAACGGCGGGTGAGGGAGAAAGGGAATTGGTGCTATGGGACTTAGCAGAGGCAGCTTGGTTGCTGCAGGGCCAATATGTGGTGGGTGTTATCAGATGTGACTCCACAGTGCTTCATAAAAACAACCCTGTTGCAGTATCTAATCACACCACAGTTGAGGAACAAGTAGTTTCTGATTTGGGGTGTGGGTTTTGTTTTTTTTTTCCTGGCCTTAAGGTTTTGATGCACAATTTTATGTTGACTCTCTCCAAGTTGGAAACCCACATGATCCTGAAATAGTTGATCCTGACGCAAGGAAGCAACCACTTTAGGGCCAGTCAAAAAAGATAAAACAAACTGACTGTCCAAAAACATCAGCAGGCACAGCAGTCCCTCAGTGTCAGAGGAGGACCCTGCCCCCAAGGATACTAAAATCCAAAGATGCTCAAGCATCTATTAAATAGATGTATATTAAATAGTGTATGTATATTAAATAGTGTAGCATAGAACCCACAGACACCCTTCTACAAACTTTAAATCATCTCTGGATTACTGAAGATGTCAGTACAAGGTGAGTGCTATGTGAATGTTGTTACGCTGTGTTGCTTAGGGAAAACAAGAAGAAAAAGAGTCTGCATCCTATTTACTACTGACACAATTTTTCCCAAATATTTTCAATCTGTAGTTGGTTGAAGCAGAGGATATGGAACCTGAGAATATGAATAGCCCACTATATATGCTAGTACTTATCTAGGAAAAACTTCTTTGCCCAGAGTTCATGCAACTTTTGGGTCATTGCTCCAAGTGTGGCTTGTAGATTCTGCTTGAGCCACTAATTGACAATAATCAGCTCTTGGTCAAGATGGTCCTAGCTTCCAGCCTCCAAGTGAACACAGCCTGGAGAGGTCCCAGATGTCACTAGCTGTACCAGAGAGGCTGGTTGTTTAACTAGCTGTAGACTCCTGACCTTTAGAGTGATTAGGACTCACACGCTTAATGACTGTGGCTATCGGGGTATCAAAACCATATGCCCATTGTCCTATAAGGTTAAATGACTTAGAAGCAGAATGGACTTCAGCAGGTCAGCAGAGACAGACTGAAGTAATTAAGCCAGCTTGGATCGTTCTTCTGGGTGGTGGTGAAGTTCTAAGCCTGAGCCCACTAACAGAGGACTGTGAACAGAGGAAGCAAAGGTCAAATGCAATTGGGAGGGGCCTGGTGGCTCTCTGATGAGGCTGTGTGGCTGCAACACAAGGGCTGCCGGATGGGAGAAACACCCAGCTTCTGGTGGCCCCCATACTTGGCAGTCAATTGCTTCACAGATTAAATTACAGCAGAACCAAGGCCAATAGTTCTCAATCTTGGCTGCTCATTAGAATCAGCAGAGGAGCCTTAAGAAACTAATGCCCAGTATTTTTTCATTTGATAGTTCTAGGGTGCAAGGTGGGTGTCGGGAATTTAAAGCTGGTTGTTGTTGTTAGTTTTGGTAGAATTTGGTAGAATTTTAAGTATCTTTGGAGATGGAAACAGTGATATTATATGTTTTCTCAAAGACGTAGGAGGAAAAGAAAACTGATATTTATGGAGCACTGGGGCAAGAGGAGCTTCCTAAACAATTCCATTTGATCCTTGTTTAAATTATGCACTGTTATTGGTCTGATTTTTACAGAACAGTGGTTCTCAATTCTAGCCTGCATCAGAATCACCTGGAGGGTGTATTAACACAAATTTCTGACCTAATATCACACATTTACAGGGCACTGAAACCCAAGTCTACTTCTAGAACCTAACCACACCCTTTCCCTCTGCCATTGCCTGTGTCCACATACCTGTCCAAACAGGTATTTATTTAGTAGTTGGTGGGACCATCACTTTATCAGATGCTACAACTACAGAAAGAGGGAGATGGAAATAATGAGACAGATTTGAAATAGATGTCACATAAAAGATGGCTACCCTCTAAAATAGCCACTCCAGGAAAGGACTCTAACTTTATTCTGGTGAAGTGACCACTGCTTTGAATATTTTGGGAGATCTTTTTACTGTTAATTTCAGAGCCTTATGAGAAATCACACAGATTTATACAATGTTATCATTTAAAACCCCACACAATCTTCTCCAGTTGACCCACCCTTTAGTCACTACACTGGGGTGTGGATGGCTCCTGGTTATTGGAAAAGATAAAATGTGCCCCCAAATGATAGGATTTTGTCACAATTGAAGGTATTCAGAAGAATAGTCTTAGCTCTGAGAGCAATTACAAAGAATGGGGAAATGTTTTAGACAGAGGTGTTGTTCCAGGGGCCAACTTTCTGCAAACATTCTGGTGTTTGTCCAAAGGCAGCAGTGATTAGTGAGGTCATCTACTATGTAGGGGAGGGAAGGTATCCCTTTTACAGCAGTCACCACAGAAGACTTTTCATGAGCAAATTCAGGAGGAATGGAACATAGGAGACAGACATGGATGAGGGGAGAAAAAGCATCAATATGCTTAAATATATACAGCTTTTGTGAGGGTCATGGTCTCTGTCCTGAAAGAGAAGACTAATAACAGAGACCAGTACCTCAAACATCCTTCAAGAGGGAACAAAGAAGAGGGAAGACATGAGGGCTGAAGTAGCTCAAGAAGGGGCAGAGGCTTTCACCTGCTCCTTCCCTGAAGGAAAAGTTCTGGGACGTGTCTCATACCCTGATCTCCCAAACTCCCCTTCTCAGAGCAGAGCCCCCAGCTGCCTGACATACTCTGAGGGTCAGAGTCCCTGGAGCAGTGGGCCTGGACTGCATTCACAGCTGACAGTAATGTCTGGGTCTCCCCCGACTTGGCCCTCTAATGGTCAATTGTGCTTGGGGCTGACTGCTGATGCTTATCTGCTGGCCTCTTCTGTTCCATGCAGCCTTGGAGAAGAGAGCAGCAGATTCAATTACCAAGCAGCCCACCTGGGGCTGCAGACACCCAGGTCCTTACATCATCTGAGGACATGTGGAGTCCCCAGCTCTGCTGAGAAAATTGCATAGACAGAAGTAGCCATGACAAACTGTCCCTATGCTAGGTTCCACTAAGCCTGAGCCCTAAGGATTGCTCTGCTCTGAATGTTTGTGTCCCCCTCCCAAATTCATATGTTGAAATCCTTACTCCCAGTGCAATGGTATTTGGTGAGGCCTTTGAAATGTGATTAGGGCATAAGGGTGGAATCCTCATGAATGGGAACATGGCCCTCATAAAAGAGGCCCAAGAAAGATCCCCCACTCCTTCCACCAGGGGAGGACACAAAAGGTGCCGTTCTGTACACCAGGAAGTGGGCTTTCATCAGACGCTGAATAAGCTGCTGCCTTGATCTTGGACTGCTCAGCCTCTGAAAATGTGAAAAATAAGCCTCTGTTGTTTATAAGTCCTCAGTTTATGGCATTTTATAGCAGTCTGAACAGACTAAGATAGTAGGGCATTTTTATTTACCCTATTAGTGAATAATAGACTTTGCATTTGTAACACATGTTACAGTTTGTAGAGCACTTTATAAAAGAATCTATAAATAAGTAAAATCTCACACAGTAGTACAGAAGAAGCAGTCATCATTATTCCCATTTTGGAGAGAGAGAAAAGCAAAGCTTAGAAAGACAATGGGAATACATGGAAGTGGGATAAAACTCTTAAGATCTGAACTTTTCAAGTACATGTGGTCAGAAAACTCACTGTCAACTTGTGCTAGACATTCAATTGAAAAATGACCTGCAATATATGTCTCTCATAAGCCAGCTTTTCCTAATAGATCTTTTCTTTTTTAAAAAACATTTTGATGGGGATATAGGTAATTCCTATTGGATGTAGGCAACTTTGAAAATACAGAAAGGTACAAAAAAAAAAGACATTTCACTGAATTTATACTTTGTTTACTTAACATCATGTCATACTATTAAAATTTCTTTCAAAATTTTCCTAACTTCCAGCAATATTACATTATAAATGAATCATAATGCATTTTCCTATTTTTCAATTATGGTTTCCATTTTTAGTTGTTATAAATAACACTATACTAACTACTTTTGCCTCAGGTATTGCTTTCTAACTTATCTATCATAAGAACTGACATGCATGCAACTTCCTGGCAGCTCCCCACAAGCTGCCTCACACTGACCACCCTGTGAAGGTCGAGTAGATAGATTTGGCAACCTCAGCATCCTTAGGATCATGATCACCATTACTGAATGCAGAGCCCAGAGGAGGGGCTTCAAAGGGAAGGAAAGCAGAATGTGCACACTTTTCCTTGGGCCTTGGCTCAGCCTATTCCCTCCCTAGGCATCTGTTCCTCAGGCTTCCTTTTTCCTTGTATTCAAGTTAAAACATCTGAAGAGAGATGACCAGCTGTACAGAAATTGGAGGCTGCTGGGGAGGCTAATCCAGTCCTGAGAAAATGGCCACCCAAGGGTCAGCAGGACCGCCTCCTCCTTCCATCTTCTCCATCCCTCCCACACCCTATGCAGTCATTTCTAGAGAAGGCTTGGTGGCATCGTCACCCATGAAAAGATACAGAAAGCAAACAGTGGCAGGAGGGATTTCCCTTTGTGGCCTGTGATGTCCACTGCTGCCCAACTCTCCTCACCATGCAGACTCCAGTTAAGGGATTGATGAACCTCAGCAAGTTGAGATGTTGCTGCTGCTACATCCAGCACAAGACCACAGGCAATACTTTCCCCTTATTAAAGAACTCTCAGCCGACTGCCTCTGGTTTAATCCTGAAACAGTCTTGTGAGGTAGATACAGCCATCCCAAGTGACACACAAGGACAGAGCCCCCAAGGATGTCAGCCCATGCCCAGCACTCATCCAGTGATGGAGCCAGCTCTCATACCTATATCATTTGACACTAAATCCCACACTCTTGTTTGTAATTAGGCAACTTTTCCCCAAATGCCAATGAGTAGTTCCTTCTTGCAGGGCCAGAGGACATTGCTGACCTGGGAATGTAGGGGTGAAGCACTCTAAGAACACTTAACCTGATGAAACTTTGGAAATAAACCTTCTTCGCCTGGGAAGCAGTAAAAAGGAAAAGCTCTTGTCCCAGGTCAGAGCTTCAGAGGCAAAGCAGCCCCGAGAGGGATAGTTTTCTTTTGCTTAAAGATGTCTGGAAAGAAAAGAAGAGATACTTGTTTGCTGGCAGTGCTTAGATGCCACAGGTAAGAAGTTCCTTTCTGCTGGACCATTCTTGGGGCCACTTCACTGGGGCCTGAAGGTATTCTCTATGACCAAGTGGTTACTAGATCAGATCTGGGGGTTTTCCTTAGGGTTTCTGCTCACCAGCAGCCTTCTTTGAATTCCACAAGCAACCAACAGAACAGTCTGTGGTCTGGCTCAAACCATCCTGCATGTGTTCCCACAACACTGCCTTCAACTAAAAAAACTGCACAGCAATAGAATTAAAAAAAAAAAAAAAAAAAAAAGTGGCCAACATGTAAAACAGATTCTGCAGCATAGCACTCTGTGCAGGGGAGGGGGAAGCAGGTGACCACCCCCCATAGCACCTGAGGCTTGGCTCTGCTGCAGCTTTCCCCACAGGCTCCCTGGAACACTCCCTCTTCATCTCCTTGGCCTAAAGCTACTCCTTTCTCACCTCACCCCACAAGTCCATTTTCTCCAGGAAGGTCTCACCTGCCTTCTCTGGGAAAATCTTGCTTCAGAGATTCCATCCTGCATAGTCAGCTTGGCTTTCTCTCCCTTTACTTCAACTCCTAGTAGACCACACATTCTTCTGGGAAAGGACCCCATCCTCTGTTCTTTTGGTGTCCTTTAAAGCACAAGTAGTACAAAGTGGAGACCTTGGAGAAAAGCCACTTCAGTGATTTCTGTTCTGCAAATTCCTCAAATCCATTCACTATTCTAGATCCTTCCTAGGATTTCTAATCCAACACATAATTAAAATAAGAGGTTTTCATTTGGGAAGTCTTTGGTGCAGAGATGCTCAAAGGTAAGTGTGTGTGTATATACATGTGCGTTTTATTAACTCTGAATAAAAGCTGGGATCTGAACTATAGCTGGTAACGGTTGCCTGTGGAGTCACACAGACCAGCACTTTTCCACTTAACTGTGCACACAAATCACCTGGAACCTTGTTCTAATCAGTTTCTGATTCAGGAGGGGTTCTGCATTTCTAGCAACTTCCCAGATGCTGCTCTTGTTCTATCACCTCACACTGAGGAAAGAACCCAGGGATCCATGAGATCTTGAGACCATGGAGATGTCATCTGGCTGTTAGTGCTGCCCTGATGCCATCCTTATCCAGAGGCCCCTAAAGTCTAAGTTGGGTCTTCTCTTCTGCCAGGAAGAGTCTTATTCTTTCTGTACCTTTCTTTGTTTGATGTTTCTTTCCTCCTTTGTGTCTTTCCTACCTCTATTATATCATCCTTTCCTATTTCTTAAAAACCCATCTCTCAGGCTCAGCTCATGTCCTACTACCCCCAGAGCACCCTAGCCCCCACCAGTGTCCCAGCTCCCTTCTTCGTGGCATTTCCTGCCCACATCACTTACCCACCCTTATTAAAGGCCACCCTATCTTGCTGGCTTCTCTGTGCAAATGTCCTGCTGCTATGTGGACTGTAGGAGCACAGGCAGTGGATCTTCTACTTTTGTGTGTCCTTTGCAGGGCAGACAAACTGGGCAAATATATGCTAATTGACCTTAAGGACAATTCAAGTGGACTTTTATTCTCCTTTCCACCTCAAGGAGGAAAGAAAAAATATCCCAGCTGCGTTGGCCCACAGCCCCAGCCCCAGGCCCCATGCCACGCCACTCCCAGAGCTGCAGCTGGGCCAGCATAGGTTTTAATTCACTCTCTGCAGCTCCTCTTCCTCTCAGGGAAGAGTTAAAGTGTTGGGAAGGCAGCTTCCCACTTGGAAATCTCCATTTCCTCCTGCACTGTGAACAAGAGAACTCTATGGACAGAGGCTGAACGAGCCAACTGCGCAGGGAGTGAACTCGCTCTGAATGGGGCTGTTCTGAAGCCGGCCAAGCCAAGTCATTAAGATGCCAGCCCCGAGGTGCAGCCCCCAGCATCACCTCCAGATAGCCATATCCTCAAGCCCGCCCAGCAGGGGATGAATGGTGAGCACAGAGCCAATGAAAGCAAGCTCTTTCATGAGCAGGGGCCAGAGGACCTCCTCTCCTTCTACGGTGGGGGTGGGGTGGGGTGCTCCAGAAGTGCAAAAGTAAAAGTCATTCCTTCCTCCCCTCCCACCCCATCTTCGCCATACCGAACCAAAATTAACCTTCTGATTTGCATGCAGTTGCCAAAAACCCATTGCTCCTCAAAAGGCAACTAAGAAGGGGCGGGGGAGGTAATAATAACATTAGAGAAAATATGTGCAATGCCAAAAATAATCACGGTGTCATGAGAAAACAGAACTGAGTTGCCTCAGGGGCCAGCACTGGGTATATTCAGGAAGGAGGGGGCAGAAATTCCCCTGGCAATGTCATCAGACATTCTGGGTGGAAAAAAAAAAGGCTATAACTGGAATGGATAACTATCAGGGAGAACTCTTCTCAAATCCAGAATATAATTTTAAGGCTAGTTCTCTTTATTTCAGACACTTCAATTTCAAAGAAAATAACATTTGCTTGATCTTTAAACAGGACTAATACTTGATCACATGCTAATGGTGAAATACCCTAGGATCTGTAGGATCTGTCCTACTAATCCCAATTTGATGCCAGAATTTCTGGTGCCTAGTATTTGAAGTATTTCAAAATAGCAAGAGAAGAGGGGGGAAAAATCCCACAGGATCTCTCACTACTCTCAGCATCCCATAATCCCATCTCCTTGCCCTATTAAAAAATTTAAAAAAAAACAAACAAGAAAGCAAGAAAAAATGAAAGCAGAAAGGAAACAGCTGGTATAGAATCTATCCTGAATGTATTTTATAAACGACTCTGGAGGCTGATTTACATGATGACTTGTCCAGTGTTGTGGGGTAGGATTTATGGCCACAGCGCAAGGACTTACTTTCTCCCAATTCTGATCTCTCTTACTCTGGTGAGATGTCCATGTACACTGAGGAAGCCTCACTCCATCCTTTGGCAAAGAGGTCATCAAAAGCCACAGGAAATGCTAAAAGTCTTCCCCAAATTGCTATCATGCTCACAAATGATAACACTGAGCAATTTGCGAAATAGGTTTGTATCTTCCCTCAATGACAGCTTAGCCCCTCCACTCGTTCAAGAAATCTGATTCCCTCTTCATGTGCTGGGGCTGCTGCAAGCAGTAGATTAGCATGTGGGACACTCCTGACCTCAGGGAGCTTGCAGAGAAGTAAAGGTAAAGTCCTGGAGGAATGGCCAAACAG
Source organism: Geosciurus inauris (assembly GCA_004024805.1). NCBI lineage: Eukaryota > Metazoa > Chordata > Mammalia > Rodentia > Sciuridae > Geosciurus > Geosciurus inauris. Next base: position 40,910 of record PVHX01006853.1, read on the forward strand.
CCAGTCACCAGAGGAGTTTGAGAAGAAAAAGTCTGTGAGGCGGGAGAAGACAGGCAGAGCTCTGTGCCCCAGGGGACTTGAAGGAGGAGCAGGATGGGGGGAGGTACCCAGGAGGGACAACAAGGACAAAGATATTGCTGGGGGCATGACAGGCAGCAGCAGTCAGAAGCCAGGCTGGGGGTGGGGGGCACCAGGCAGCCATGGGTGTGGGAAGAATGCTTTCATTACACAAACTGTGCTGAGAATCTACAAGGTGCCAAGGACAGAGGAGGCTAATTAGTGGCTGAGGTGCCAGTGGTAGGCAGTGCTGGAACCAGGCTCTACCCCAGTTCTGCCGGCCATGCTCTGGCCACACTGGACAACAAGTATGAGAGACTCTCTTTACTTGGCACCAAAACCAGGGAAAATGAATCCCTTTGTTAGAAGCTCTAAATATGGCAGCAACCCTTGGGCTGCCACAGGCTGGAGCCCCGCTAGGTCCACAGAGACATTCTTGCTGAGTGGCAAGTCACAATCTTATTCTTGGGATGAAAACCAAACTTTATCCAGGGCACACGCCTCCCTCAAACTCCATGGGGTTTTATTTATTTCCACAGATGTTAGCCCCTCTCTTCTAGCTATTTCCCCTTGCCCCTCACCTCCTTCACCACTGATCAAGAAAGATATAATTCCAGTCAGGCCTCAGGGAGACGAAGAGCCCACTAGCCCACTGCCCTTTCCCCAAGCCATTTCCAGCATGACATTCTCACATTTAAAACTTGTTATCCTTTAGCCCTTTGCTTTTCCTTATCTTTAGGGTCTCCTCAGAGGGAACAGGCAAAATGGCAAGTTTATATATCATAGTACCTTACGCTGAGAGCAATGGTATCTCCAGATTGGTATGGCCAGCTGGAGTGAAGACTAGACCACCATGGTCCCCTACCAGTGAATCATATTGCAGAATTCTAAAGCCTTGGTGATTCCAAGTAGAAAATGGATTAGTAATGAGGAGTAATGGTGACTGCATCTATCAAAAGGTTACCTAGCAGCCTATGACTCCTGGCTGTCCCTGGGGAACATATCCTGAAGATGTTTGCATGTAGAAGTAGCAGCTGCCTGTGCCTGCTGACCACATCATAGTGTGCTCAGTGAGCCAGCTGCCAGTCAGCTCCCACTGACATAGGTGAACAAGTCCAGACAGGGTGGCCCGCTTCCCCAGGAGGCCAGGAAAGTTTCTGCCTTGGATCCCACCTGCTTGACATAATAGAACAATCTATTGCCCAATACCACCCATTGCCCAGGGCCTTTCCATCATATGTAGGAGCCCTTCTTAGAATCAGATTTCTGGCAGGGAAGATGTCGGGATTTGGCCAGGGTTCCAGCTCTTTGGCGATGTAACATGGAAGTGAGAAATTAGGACAAGCTACCTCCCGATGTGCCCCCCCCCCAAAGCTGCTGAACACAAAAATCCTAAGAAGTAAAACCCAAACAAATTCAAAACCCAATGACAACCCTAAAGATCAGCAAGTGGGCTTAATAAACACTCTAAATTAGCCCAAATTCCAACTTTTAAAAATCAATTCCCCCAACCTTCAATTCCCACCAGACCCAACACCACCCGCCTTCTGCCCACAGGAGGAGCTGATTGAGCCCAGCTGCTTCTCTTATCTGGAACCTGCTAATGGCAAATCTCTGCTATTGAGGTTCTGTCAATGATCTCTGCAAATCGGTCTTATTAGAGATAATGTCATTTTTACATCATTATCTAGCTCAGCAGAGAGAAAACAAGTGGATTTTTTTTTTCCCCTGTGAAACACCAATTCTGCTCATTAATGCTGACAGGTGACAGGGAACTGGCCACACTTCTCAAGAGATTCTCGTGAAAAGGCTTGGCACTTCACCCAGTTCCCTGGGTGGGGCTGAGCCCCCAGCACCTCCTTCCAGAGCCTCTGAAGCAGTGGGAGGTTTCTGGGCTTGGGATGATTGTTGCCCTAACGTCTCAGGAGAGGACCCCTGACCACCTGCATGCTCAGCTCAATAAACAGCTGTACATCCAGGCAGGAGAGCAGGAGCACCACTAATTCTGTGTGGAAAGCAATAGTTCATATGAGTCAGCCTCAAGGACTTTAAGCCCAGGGAAAAAACCACCCAGAAGTCTCCAAGGCCTGGTGGCAGCACCATGCTCAATTACACCATCTGGAAAATGAGCTTGAGTATGGGGAGACCTGAGTGTGTGGGGGTGCGACCCCAGAGACTCACCTGAGTTGTCTCTTAACTGTGTTGGTGACACTCTAAATCCTGCTGCAGTGGATAGAAGGAAAAGATTCACTTCTCTGGAACTAACCAAGAAATGCTTTTTTTCTATATTCCTGCTCATTTTCCTTAATGATTTTTGAAAATGTCAGATGTAGCTTTGGTTTTATCGGAGTGATTTCTAATGGCCACTGAGATTCTCACAAACGCACTGCCCTTGCCCTAGGGCAGTGTGCCAAACCCCATGGTTCTTTGCTGCCCAGAAGAAAGTTCTGAAGCAACTGGAATTCTGAAAAGCCACCCTTCCTTGGCTAAAACAAGTATTCCTTGCACTTCAGCATTTTTGTTAGAAGTCTGGCTCATTGGAATTTAAATCCCAGCTGGTATTTATGATTGGTGAGCTTCAGCTTTCACTATTTAACACTTAGTGAGTGCCTACTACATCATGCCAGGCACTGAAGATAGAGGGTGCATGGGTCCCTTGCCCTCTAGGAGCTAACAGCCCAGTGAGGGAGCCAGACAGGCAGACAGGCCAAGGGGCACGAGCCAGGCTGATGCAGCTGGCCTGCCTGGGCTAAGGCTCAGACACCAACTGTATGACTTGTGACAAGTTATTAAGTTTTTCTAAACCTCAGAGCACTGTAAAACAATCACTCTTACAAGGAAGGAATGATACACGCAACATGCTTAGAACTGTGCCTAACACATACCAGGCACTTGAAATTGTTGAAGTTATTGTTCCCATTGCTGCAGAGGTCAGTAGCAAGTGCTTTGGGAGCAAAAATGATGGCATAATCCAAAGTGGGGAGAAAACAAGGCTCCTGGAGGGCTTTCTCAGTTGAGATTTTTAAGAACAAATGGGACTTAACCAGGACAAAGACGTGGTGAGGGAAAATGGGAAGAAGATGGGGCAGAGTCAGGCCTGGCAATCAGGTTGTAGGGGCACAGGCCTTACCAGTCAGGCTGACCTCCAGGGCAATGACTGAGACCATCCCTCCTGAGGTGTCCCAAGGTGCCCTCAGCCGGAAACAGACGCCTGGATTAGCTGACCCACGGGCAACTCTATTGTGGTACTCCTTCTGTTTTTGCATCGCTTGTGCTTTGACAATGAGATGATTGTGTGGATATTACAAGAGGAGATTATCTCCATGGGCACTGAGCCTGTTTTAGTGCAAAAACCTTGCCTTGCCAGAGCCAAAACTTCTGAGGTCACAGATAGGTTGCCAACTCTGGAGAACCTCTGACAAACCTCGAAGCCACCAGGGAAACTGCTTTGCAGGATGACTTATTTTAAAAGATAATCTATGCTAAACAGATGCTGGGTAGATGGTTAAGTTCCAGGGACTGTGCACAAAACATCTCCATGTGTCTAGTGTTGTGTGCAGGGACCGAGGAAAGACAGCCTGTGCCATGAAGCAACAACCGCCCAGAAACGGTAGCTTCTGCACATTCTTTTTGTCCAGATCTCTATGGGAACAGGAGCACTGGTGACATGGTGCCATCAAAGGGAGGAGGCAGGATGGCAGGACTTCTTTGAGTCTGTCATGATTAAGAGCATTAAGATAGGAACTTGGAGGAAAGGTTGCAAGAAAAAAGAGAAAAAATATTACTGATGCTTCTATATGTTACAACAAACAGGAATAAATGTTCTGGGACCTCAGTCAGCATGTGTTTAGCAGTTACAGTTACACATTCTTAGTTGGATTTAAATCATTCTGTGAATGATTCATCTCCACGCCTATAGGTGACCTTATTGGCTATGTAGAGGTAACTATGAAACTCAAAATGTGTAATATTCCATAGAGGCAAGTAGAAGCTAGACAGAGCACAGAGGTGTTTTTTTAAAAATTTTATTTATTTATTTTTTTAGTTGTTGATTGACCTTTATTCATTTATTTATATGTGGTGCTGAGGATAGAACCCAGTGCCTCATGCCACATGCAAGGCAAGCGCTCTACCACTGAGCCACAATCCCAGCCCGAGGTGGTTTTTCTTTAAAAAAAAGTGTTTTCATCGTTGTTTAATAGAAATGCTACAGAGATGAACCCAGGGCAATGAGCAGGCAAAGTCTCCAGGAAAAAAACAAGCTTGCCTTAGTGGGAGACTCCTCCGTCTTGCTGCCAGCTTCCTGTGAGCATCTTCCTGTTATTTTCTAGGTATTTCCTTATTGCAAACTAGGATAGCCTGCTCTCCTGCCTTGCAAAGATCATCACAGAAGGGACTGAGTCCTCAGAAAGTAAGAACATTCTAGAAAGAGCCAGCACCTCCTGTGCTGTTGCTGCTTAGCACCCTGATGACAATCCCTACTACACCAGGGTGGGTAGCCAACCTAGGTATCCACTTTGAGACATGGCCTAATCATCAAGGAAGGATTTCTGGAAATGCCTTTACTAAGGAAAAGAAACGTAATATAGAACTCAACTTTAAAAACCCAGGAAGCTCTAATACTCTATCAAGTTCCTAAGACTTTTTCTTTGCTTCATAATCCTTGGCAGAGTTCAAAGGTGAGCACTTTCCCAGAGGCTTATTAGCAATAATGTTTATTTCATACATTTGGAGGTTGCAAAATTTGATTCTATTTTACTTATTTGGAAAAACAATAACTTTTTTTTACAAATGAAGAGGAGGAGGAAAAGGGGAATGAGACAAGGGTAAAACTTGGCAGAAAAGGTGTTAGAAGACTGCCTGACTTGTGTTCTGTATATTCTCTTTTCAGATTTTCTCCAACGGGTGGGAACTAAAAATCACTGTCCCTTCCGCCTTCCTGAGCCACCATGACTCTATCTGTCCTCACTACTGCTGTAGGTGCAGAGGAGTGCTTTCAAGGCAAAACGACACATACTCGTGCCTTCACAGAGAGTGCTATGTAAATAAGATGTAGTGACATGCCTCACCAGAATTTCTGGATTTTGTATTAGGAAGGAGATTCAGCAGAAAGCTGTGAGGGTCTGTGATCTGCAGCTCTGAAGCCAGGATGTCATGAACTGGTCTGTCAAGCCAGGCCATCACTGACTGCCTGGTGATAAACTGGAATTCTCAGTGACTGGTTGAGACCTCATCTGTCATTTCCATCCACTTCTTCCCCCAGAATAAAACAGCAGATCTAAATGGACCTTCCAGATCCCATGTTTAGCTACTAAGGAGTAGTTAGGGAAAAAGGCAGGGGTAGGGGAAGAGCTAGATGCCTCCACCCCTCTATCGGCCAGAGTAACCTCTACTCATTCCTCAAGGCACACTCATACTCTTAGCTCACTCCTGCCAATCCCTGGTCAGGGTGCCCTCACTTACTGTCTATGCCACTTTTTTGGTCCTTAGCAGTCTCTGCCAAATATGGACTCTCTTATCACCTGTGGAAGCCAATCTGCATATGGCTCCCAAGGAACTTAGGGTTAGTCAGACTGTAGGAGAAATGGAGGCTGTTGCCAAGTTTCCTCAAAACCTAAATGCAGACACTGCTGGGGCGGGAGTGTCAGTAGCCCCCTAAGATGGAAAAACCTTAGGGAGCAGAAAAATTCACCTTGATAAAGAGGGCTGTGTTTAGGAGGCATGAAGCACAACTAAATACACCACACCAAACTGTGGCCAGAGGCTCTACAGTGGCCCCTCCATGTGCTGCCCTCTAGAGGTGGGTCTGAGAACAACAGTAGCTGTTACCCCTGAGGAGTGCACAGCATCAGATTTTCCCATGCCACCCAGCAGGTGACTACTTTGTCCCAGACACTATATTCTATTGGAATTGTCATCCAAGAATACATGGAAAACCACTTTGGGCTTCTTTTTAGTTTCAGTTTGTACTTATTGTTTTGGGTAAGGATTTTTATAAACTTTGTTCCACCTAAATCTCAAATCTCAAAAACTATTCTTTTCCTACAGTTCAACTTTAACTTAAATAGCAACATCAACATTTCAAGCCTCAGTATCCTGGTATTTGGCAAATAAGTCTTTAAACTCCTATAGAAAATCTTGGTTCTAAATGTTGGATGGTTGGTATCAAATTTCCTGACTACTACAAACTCTCTATTCCTATTTTCTTATGATCTGCATCACCAATATTTTTTAACTACTTTTTACTCTCTAATATTCTTTTAATTCACTAATACTCTCTTGGATATTAATTGATGTCCTCTCCTCACTTAGATTATAGCTCCTTGAGGGCAGGAACCTCATGTTCTACTTTTGGTTTTTTTGTACTTTTTTCATCATACCTAGCACAGTACTGGGGCAGAGGGTTGGCAATTAATATTTACTCAACCATGGAATTATAGCACCTTAGAATAAACAAAAGGTTAGCATTTATCTGGTCTCATCCCTTTATTGTACAGATGAGGGAACTAATCTGGAGATCTGGAGGCTCTAAGTCACTAACTAAAGACTAGTATAGCACTTCCTTTCTGGTCTTGGGGCTAAGAACAACCTTTATGAAAGATTAAGCCATGACCCTCTAACATATATACTACAGTGACCTCCATTTTACAGTTGAGGAAACAGGTACAGAGTGTTTTATTAATTTATCAAAGACACCATAGCTAAGAGGTGTCTTAGGATTTAAGCCTAAGCAATGTGGCTTAAAAGCCTGCATGCTTACCACCACTCTCCCTGGCTTGCTCTTTCCAGAACCCCTAGAGCCATTTCCTCCATTTTTACATCATGGTCTAGTCTATCCCTTGCCTTTTCTCGTGATCATCTGTATTCTTGTCTTCTCCCTACCTGGCCTCCACTCCACTAGCTCTATGGGCAGGCAAAGCTTTAGTTCTCTAGCGTCTTCAGCACGGTGCCCTCCCTACAGTGGGTGCTTAAGACAAGTATAGCATGCTAGACTAGTAAGACAATCAATTTCCTCCTCCTAAGATATTGTGAAGATCTTTTAATACTTGTTTTTCCCCACAGAGTAGATAGAGATCTATCAGGAGTGCAAACTCCTATGCCAAGGCCTCTCCACCCTGGCCAAATGTTGCCCAATTCTTGCACAACTACAAAGTCACATGACAGGCAGGTGATCCAGCCACTCCTTTCTGCACCCATTCATGGTTTCTTCCCCATGGTCTGCAGAAGACTTAACCTGGCTCTTATATTTAAGTCTCTCAGGGATGTCTGAGATCCTTAGATATTTGGTAGCGGGGACCGGAAGATTAAAGGGAAAAGCAGATCCTCACTGCCCAGCTTCTTCTAGGAGTACAAGTTGCCTCTGTGCTGGTGGGAGAGTCAGCAACCACAAGATTCAGTGCTTCCCAAACCCACAGGGAAGGAAACTGGGTTATCCCCAGGGGCAACTGATGCCTGGAGGGAAGGTCCCAGTCTCAGCAGCAGAATCATTTTCATTTCACAGTGACTGTCACTATTTTCTCAAATATTCAAAATGGCACCCATGCTATGCCAGGTTGCCCCAAGTGAAGAACAGCTGGGACCCCTAATTATAGTTTTTTTGTAGACAGTGATTGCTACAACTTAGTTATTTTTTGTTTTCAGGATTTAAATGGGGTGAAGGGGAGGGGTTTTCACTACCTTGTAAAATATAGTGGTTTTCTGCTGCTTCTATATTTTGGATCCTTGTTTTGAAAAAATAAAAAACTAACATGAATTCTGAAATCATCATGGTAACACAACTTCAAGTTTTTCCCTAAAATTTTTATCCATGCATCAGCTATGGGTAGATATAAAGCATACTGGAAGTGAGGGTGCATACCCTAATAGAGTTTTTCTGTACCAGTTAAGTAGGAACAAAGAAAATAGTTATGAGACTCATCCTTCTGCACTTCTGAACACCAGCAGTATCCAGGCCAGAGTTTTGCTAAGTAATGGAAAGGCTGCCTAATACCATACAACCATCCTCTATTGATCTGATTTGCCTGGATTCTCAGCTGAACCATGAGCAGGCCATCACCAGAGTGAGTCATGTCATCCTTCACCTGGCTACCGGACATTATTACAGCGAGGCTATTAGGGCTTTTACCACAAATGAAGCACACCCTTAGTGACTCTCCCAGTCCCTCAGCCCCAAGCAAACACCCACATCAGCAGAATTTTTCTTTATGGTCCTCTTCTATCTTCAATGGATAGGGCAAAATAGCTTACCTCCAAAAGTAACCATTAAAAAATTCCAAAGGACATTAAATATTCTCATGTAATATAAGAATGTTTTTCACAATCATTATTTAAGACTCTGACCTATGCATCCAGGAGCACCACCTTCCAAAAAGCACTGGGTTCAAAGGGTCAGAGGGAGCCTTCCTCTCTTCTTGTAGGCTGGGAAGGGACTCATCCAGGGGCCTGTTTTTAGGAAATCCTCCTGCTCCATTTGGAAAGGTTGGCCCACTCTTTTTTCTTTCTTCTTTTAATGTTAAAAGAGCTCCAGAATATACCTAAATGTTAGCTTCTCTGTCCGTAAAGAACTACCTGCCCAATCAGCACTATGGCAAAAGCTTTAGACCCAAGCCACATGGGACAGAAGTAAGACTCAGGCAGGCTGTGAGCCTGGCCCCAACCCAATCCATTTTCAGTTCAGAGCAGAAATATTAACCAGTTTTGGATTCTCTACCCTTGACATTTAAGAAAACAACTCCAAACGGGGGACTCTGCCTCTCCTGTTAAGCTTTTTATAAGGTACAGTTAATTTCCCGCTTACATAACTGCTTTTAGTACATGGCTTTAAAACTTACTGCCAGGCTGAAAATGTAACTCAGTGATGGAGTGCTTTCCTAGCATGTGTGAGGCCCTGGGTTCAATGGCCAGCACCAAAATAAATAAATAAATAATAAAATCTTATTGTGGAAATACCTTGGCATCTGGTAGCTGCCTCAGGATGACCATTTTTCATTCTAACTACTCTGCCACAGTCTTGTCCACCATGGTGTATATCACAGCCAAAGTGGGACATCTATGTTCCCTCTAACTGGTTTGTCCAGAGACACCCCTGGACCAATCTGTTCTCAAGGTTATCTTTCCTTATTTCCATTGTATATCTGGGCTTTATATTTTCATAAATAAAATCTGTATTTCCAAATAATGAATATTTATTGAGCATCTACTATATATAGGCCTTGCTAAGTGCTGGGGGGAGCTCAAGACACATGAAAACAGTTTATCCTGCCCTTGCTTCTAAGCTGCTTACAAACAGCTAATGAGATAAGAGATTGCCATAGACTAAATATTTGTTGTTGGTGGTGATGAGGGCCAGACATTGTGTGGGCTGGTAGAGACTTGCAAAATATAGTGCTAGGTTATTTTAGAAGACAGAGCAATCTCAAAGAATACAGTCAGTTTACTTTGATCACTCACGTAATATTAGGAGACTCCTAATCTGCTTGATACTCTGCTTTGGCTTCCATTAGCTTCCTTTGGAAAACATATAAGCAAGTGTCCTAGGGACAAAATGGCATCAATACCTGATGCAATTCAGAGCTTTCAGTGGAAATAAATTATTCTTTTGATGAGTTTGGTCTGTTTTCTCTTTCTCATTTCTTAAGAACATAGAAACGATATAAATCTATAAATGACTTTGGGACACAAAGGTGCTATGTAAATTCAAGGTGTTATCCTCTTGTTCAATCTTGTTTATTCCTACTATCCTCTGGTTCAAAGATTTCATCATGTGTGGACACAGTTGCCTCTGGCACCTACTGTGTTTACCTTTCTTAACAAGTATTTATTGAGTACTACTGTATATCCATCGCCAAGCTTAGTGCCAAATAATGGACATTTTAGAACAATGTACCAATCCACCAACCATTTCCCTCCCAAATAGGCTGGACTTGAGCTTGAAGGAGGTCTCTTTCTAGCTGCCAATAGACTGATTTCTTGGTAAAGTCTCCATTTTGGAGAGGCTGTATAGGTGAGCTCAGGGATAACAAATTTCAGCTCCCACAATGGGTAGGTTTGGCTATAAGCAGCAGTGTGCACAGTATTCTAAGGCCACCTCTGGACTCAGAGGTGCTGTGATGGATTCATATTGCCTGTCCTGTGGGGGGGGAGGGAGGAACCAGAGGAGGGACTCTCAAGTGCTTTTCATTGAGTATTCCTGATGTAAGGAAATAGCAGAAACTTTGGAGCACTCATCTTTCACCCCCACACCCTCCCAGCTTCAAGTCCCAGCTCTGGACTTTTAAAACTTGAGGCACTTGGGAGGCTGAGACAGGAAAATCACAAGTTCAAAGCTAGCCTCAGCAACAGCAAGGCACTAAGCAACTCAGTGAGACCCTGTCTCTAAATAAAACACAAAATAAGGCTGGGGATGTGGCTCAGTGAGTAGTTCAATCCCTGGTACCAAAAACAAAAAACAAAAAGAAAAAACCTAAGACAAATTATTTGACCTCTAAATATCTCGGTTCTTCATCCCAAAGTGAAAAAATATGTATACATCACAAGAGATATGAAATAAGATGTCAAGCAATGGTTCTCAAAGTGTGGTCCAGGAACCAGCAACATCAGTATCACCCAGGAACTCATCAGAAATACAAGTTCCCAGACCTTGTGAATAAGAAACTCTGGGGTTGAGGCCCAGCACTCTGAGTTTTAATGAGCCCCCTAGGTATTTCCGATGCATGCTCAAGTTTGGAAACCTGCTGCAAACGGTACATTTCAAATTACAAGTCCTGTCGTACTTATATGGATGGATGGAAGCCACGTTTTTATCCAGTACACATGACGAGCAAAGTGCTAGGCTTACAGTAAGTGCTCAATAAATTCTAACTTCTTTTCCTCTCTTGTCAAAATTCAAGCTGCCAACTTAAGAACCTAGCAGGCGGAGAAGAGAGGCTCGCATATTGTTTCAGGTGGAGAAAGTATATGGCGGCGTGATTCAAAGACCTAGGCTAATGCTTGGCAAGATGTCTAGGTGATCTCCCCAGGAAGAGGAAAGACAATGAGCTCAGGTTTCTGTAGCAGATGATGACAGTGGATGTTCCCCAGGAGGAGGAATACTTATGCCTACACATCACCCTAAATGAGGAAGAATTATACCGGGTAGACCTAGCCCACAGCAGGCTTGCTTTAGTTAAATTTCATTCACAGAGTTTCAGTTTCTGAAGTCCCAGAGACCTCTATTTGAAAGAGTTTTACCTGTTCTACAGCATACACATTGAAAACAGGTCCACTGAGGTGTCTGTACTGGACATAGTAATCATGTGGTGCCTCCCTGACACCTTTCACTTGCAATAAATACCATTACTTGATATTCTCACTTGCTTCACAGGCATAAACAATGGGGCAGTTGTTTTCATTCCCACATGGACCATGTGTGTAGAGGATGGGAGGGAAATATGTTTTTATACAGACAAAGCACTAGTCTTTAGGGAAATACAGATCAGAACTACAGTGAGATACCACCTCCCACCCACTAGGATGGCTACTATCTAAAACATGGAACCTGGTAAGTGCGGATGAGGATGTGAGGAAACTCGTGCATTGCCAATGGGAGTGTGAAATAGCGGCTACAGAAGACAGTATGGCAGCTCCTCAAAAGAATTAAATATAGGATAACCATCTATCCAGCAATATCACTTCTAGGTATAAAACCAAAAGAACTGAGAGCAGGACCTCAATCATACTTGTATACCCATGTTCGTAGCAGCACTGTTCACAACGACCAAAGACAGGAACAACCCAAATGTCCATTGTTGGGTGAGTAGATAAACGAAATGTAGTATGTAATAAAATATTATGCAGTCTTCAAAAGGAATGAAATTTTGATACATTATAACGTGGATGAGTTGTAAACATTATGCTAAGGGAAATAAGTCAGACACAAAAGGACAAATATTTGATGTTTCCATTCATGTGACAAAATTTAGAATTGTCAAATTCATAAAGAAATTAGGATAGAAAGAAAGAAAGTAGAACAGTAGTAACCAGGGACTTGGGGGTAGGAATGGGAGTTACCAGTACAGGGTTTCAATTGGGGAAGACACAGGAGTTCCTGAGGTAGCAGGAGTAATGGCAGCGCAGCATTGTGATCACCATGGAATTGTATACTTAAAAATAGCTAAAATGGAAATCTTTATATTAGGTATATTTTACCACAATAAAATAATCACCTTATCCTCACCACCACCACCAGAGGAAAAAGAGCACATTGCAATCCTTCCATAGCACTGTTCCATCAAACCCCCATAGTAAATGTCTTGAATAAAAAGGACCCAGAAGCCTCTCCATGCTTGAAATCTAAAATAAAGACAGATGCATACTTTGAAGACAAGTTTCCTAATGTACTTTTGTTTGCCACACGTTAGGACTATCTGCCACAAAAAGAGACACTCAGCTGGATATGGTGATTGGCTGTGGCTCTCCACTGTGTTCATCCCATGGCTTCAAAAATCCCCCTCCTCCTTTCTGCTAATGAAGGTTTGCTTTGACCTTTCCATTAGCCCACAAACTACTATTAAAAAAGCCATTTATCAAATTAACACTGAGCACTGCAAAAGTCATCTGCAAGCAGCGTGCACTTTTCCACGTAGGAGCTGCCATGCCAACAGCCGCTGTGTGTTCACTGTACAGATGTATCAATTTTAACAAAGTCCTGTTTCATAATTCTGAAGACCAATTTGGTCTTGTTGTCCCTCCTCACTTCCCAAATATGCACATATGGCCAGGACCCCGCCAAAATCAGGTTAATGGCCCAGGAAGGAGACCAATTACAAAATCAACTGAATTTCTACACACTGAAAACTTTGAAAAGAAGGCAAAAAATTATTATTTCCTCTCTTTAACTCTTATTCCTATCTTTACCTCTCAGGACAGAGTCAAGGAATTTGATGTAATAACAGTCCGGCCAGTAATTCTAGAAAAAGGAGTCCAGGGTGAATAAATTGAAGGAAAGACTATAATTATGCAAATTGTTGTAATAGATCACTTGCCTGGACAGCAGACAACCATAAACAAATGAGGTAAAACCCTTACTGCCTACTGGTGCCAACTGTTGTTGCAAATTTTTATTTTAAAAGATGCCTAAGAGCTTTAAAATGAACATGTTTAAACTGACTGGCATTATCATGCTTTCTGATGTAGACAAAAAGTCTAAAACAGAGAGCTTCAGGAAAAAATTTGTCTTGATTCAAAAGTAAATCTAACAAGCACTTCCCAACTGCAAGTAATTATGCCCAGCCTCATACTAAAACTTCTGGTGAATTTTTTTTTTAAAAAATTCAATCCAGGAAAGGCAATCAAAGACAACAGTCTGGGGCTGTAGACACTTGAGTCCAAAATGAACAGGACTCATCGTACATTGAAGTTCATTGCAAATTTATACCACACTTTCAGCAACAGAAGAGAAAGAGCTGATCACAGCCCTTAAAAACATACAACTCATAGGGGTGAGACCGAAACATCGTACTGATAACTTTCTCTGCTAAATTGTTAGTTTTAATAATTGGACCATAAGCAAATCTGAATACTATATAGGCTTTAATGTTTTCAATATCATGAAGACACCACTATCTAAAGGGTAGAAAGATATGGATTGTGTCACAAAATTCCAGGAGGGCAATAACCAGCTAAAACTTAAAATGCAGCGTCTTTGAAATCTTGGGCACAGGAAAGCCACCAAAGAAAAACTTGTTCTACCAGCTAGTGGCTCCTTGCTTAAAGCACACACATGGGCCACACTGGGAGATGGTTTTATCCAAAGTGAGACCTGGCCCAACCTTGGGAGCTGTCATCGTTGCCATCTCCTCCTATGTAATCATGTGAATTATTCTAAGCCTAGAGAAAGGCCTCCACGGGCACACAACCTTTTATTTTGTAGTTATTTCTGGGACACCAGAGCTAACATATTGGTCATAAATGCAGGAGAGATGCTGCTTTTCAGGTTTGAAAATCATCTTTGGGCTGGTTATCACTTGTTTTCTGAGCCTGAACACGTCAGTGAATAGGAGTTTCACTATGTTACATCTATAAGTGGAACTTAATACAGCTATTTATTAAATTCATGTATGCTTTAGTAAGAGATAGTTCTTATAGACTGCTGTATAGAAAATGCACTGTCAAACAGAGCATTTAAAATGAATGTGTTTAAACTGACTGGCATTATCATGCTTTTTGATGCATGATTCTGTAAGATTCTGTAACTGTGTATCAATATTAATTATATAGAAGGAGGTATATTCACCAATGTGTTAACAGTAGTTATCTAAGGGTGGTAAAATTTTGGTGACTTTTAAAAATCGTAATGCCTTTTGTTCTACAACTTTTTATGGGTAACATGTATACTTTTTATAATCAGAAGAAAACAATTTAGCTACTTTAAAAATAATTTTACAGGAGAGATGATTCATGAGGTCGAATGTATACATACATATGCCCACAGGGTCTAACTCCATCCTTGCTAGAATTTTCCACCAAACAATTTGAGGGGCTGCTGCCCTTGACCCCCAGAGCCCAGAGCACCGGTGGATGATATTTGAATGTCCCCATCCTCCCTCCACATCCTGCTCTCCATCTAGCAGCGTCAGTGAACTGCCCCTGTGCTGGGGCCAGCCATTCAAGAGGCAAGGAAATATTATGCAAGAGCACAGGAAGTCAGAGGAGACAGGATTCTGGGCAGGCCTGGCAAGGAGTCTGTGTGAACTCCAGCGAACAAGCGGACTTTGCTCAGCGGGGCCAAAGCCAGCAGAAAGCCTTCCCGGGCAGCAAAGGAGAGCCGGCTACCTCATGTCTCTGGCCAGTGGGTGGCCATCCAGAACTTGATGTACCTGATATAAGGCAGATAAACCCAAGTCCCAATATTTCTATTTTTTTGGCCCAACTTCAAGGTGACTCCCCAACACTTTTGCACTGTGACTCACAGCATGCCACCACCCCCAGCACGACATGACTTCATTCAGTAATTTCAAGCCTATTTCTCTCCAGGTTACCGGCTTTCTAACTTAGTTCTCTCTCTCACTACCTCAGGTTGAAGGACACCATACTTTTAGGTTGCTTATGTCAATCATCTCACATAACTACCAGCCTTGAGCAGCCCAGCTATGTTTGTGTGTGTGCATCATAGTAGTAATAACCCTTTCTTTTGCAATTTAGATTTTTGAAGCCCCAATATAATTGGCAAGGCAGATATTATAGAAGCCATTTGACAGATGTGGAAACTGAGTCTCAGAGGGAGCCTGTGGCTACTGTGGCATGATTGTGTCAGAGTCAGAGCCAAGTCTCCTGGTTCAGTTGCTCTCCCTCACCCTAGCAACTGGGCGTCAGGAGATGGCCCCTTTTGCTAATACAGCTGTCCTTGTTGGAGGCAGCCTGCCCTCTATCACACCTCAGCCCACTTCCTTTTGGAGGATGGTGGTCATGCAGCTCTCATGGAAGTGGGCTGGACTAGGCCCAACAAGGACTTCCAGTGCAATGAAACCTCCACTTGGACAGGGCAGTTAGAGGGAACTGGAGGCAGTTCTTCCAAACTCCACGAATCTCCTTGAACTTCCCAGCTTCCTTTCCTAGGAGAATCCCTGGAAACAGGAGGTGGGACCAGAACCCACTGGAAATCCACTTCACAGTAGAGCTGGAACCCTGGAAGGCATCTTTGAGCCTTTCTGGTCTGGCTCCCCACTATAGTCCATTTTGAAGGTAGTTAAACTGGTCATCTGGCTGGTTAGCCTTTGGTTTTCCTTTCCTCCAGGCCATAGAAATCCACAAGACACAGTACATTTTCCCAAGAAGAAAGGAACTGGATATGAAGGGAGTGTTAGCCAGGGAAAGGCAGAAATGAGGCTGTGGTCCTAGGACCCCCACCTCTCTCTGCCTGTGTGGAGGGGCAGGCAAAGGTGTTTGAACACACAGAACCTGCAGCATAAGGGTGGCACCCACCCTATCACTGTCCAGCTCGGTAACTGCTAATCATGGTAAGAACACACAGTGGCATTTCCCTGGGAGTCTGTTGTGTATTCCCAGATGCCTCCAACACACAATGGCCCCTGTTCCTCTGGTAAACATTGCCAAGCAAGACAAACAATAATATCAGCATGACAGAAAAATAAGGTGCCATGGGTCCTGCAGAGATCCTGGGGCTGAGCGCCTGTCCACATAGGCACTACCAGCTTCTTGCCTGGTGATCACATTTTTGTGCTTCGGTGGTTTCATCTGTATGACAAAAATCATGTCTGTTTTAGTTTATATTGAGAACTTTGGGAAAAAGTTAAGCCCTGAACAATGTAAGAAATGATAATGTTGAGACAAAGCTCCAGCCACCCTAAATAGGTGGCCACTGCCCTTCATGCTGAGGGTGGGAGGTGAGAAGGCCACAAGTCCTGCCTTCATGGAGCTTACAAACAGCGTGGGAAGGCAGATAGCAAGCAAACAAATAAATCCCAACACACAACAAGTGGTGTTTAAAAAAGAAAAAGAACAGGGATGGAGATTAACTGAGAGAGGTCAGGAAAGACTTCCCTTAGGAGGTGATATTTAAGCTGAGACAAGTCAGCTGGCCTGCCTCAGGGGTGGGGCTGAAGAAGAGCAAGCTCAGACGTGTGGGTATGGGACCTATTACAGATGATGGGTCTAACGCCAGAGCCGAGTGACCTGCCAAGTCTCACGGTCAGTGTACAGCACAGCCAGCTTCTGTTCCCAAAGCCTCGTTCCCACTTCTAGTAACTCTAGGAGGCCAAGGTATCTTCCAGGTGTCCACGTTCACCTCTGTTTCTAGGTCTTCCAATAGGTTGTCTGAGCTCTTAAAGACCTTGGGCAAGTCATTTCCTCTCTTTGTTAGCCCACAATTAGGTCTTGCTCATAAGATGCAAAGCCACAAGTAGGACCCCAGCATTTATAGCACTGCTATAGCCCTAGAGACTTAGAGATCTGATGTGTTGCACTGCAGGAATCATTCTTGACAGGATTACAGCTGGACTGCACCCTCTCACCCTGTCTCCCTCTCCACAGGGGACGGGTGGAACAGGCCAGACAGGGAATGTGGTATATCTGAGGTTGGACCATTTATCAGGAGTCCAGGAAGTTGCTTTAGTCCCTTTGTATTATCAGATTTCATCGTTCTTAAGGTATGGGCAAAAATATCATTCAAACCCTAAAATCATGATTGGCAGGAGCCCATGGCCCTAAAAAGCCTTGACAGAGGGACATTTGGATGCTTGAGGACCAGAGTCGTCTTTTAGATTCTCCCAAGGCCTAAGGCTCCCTCCCTTCCAAATGCAGTCAGATTACTTCCAGAGGTAATAATGTGCCTAATGATTATATTGCTCTGCTGTTAATAAGGATGCCTTTAAGGACTGCACTTTATCCTTTTCAAAGGTCTTTCTATTTAGATAATGGTTGCAAAAGTGAGTTTTTAAATATGTTTTTTAAATGCATGGTTTTACTGAAACTCTAGCTGGTTTTAATCTCATGATAGGAATTTGAAAAAGCAGCGAGTATGTTTGAGCACCTCCTGCCCCGTTTAGGAATGGAAAACACATGAGGAGAGGTTAACTCTCCCTTTCTAGGTTACACAAGTCAGAGAAATATCTAGAACAGTCTTTCAGATGCCTAGAGACTTTTGAGAGCTCCCTTGAACATCACAGGAAGGTAGGCTTTGCCAGGGACACAAAATAAGAGAAGGTGGCCCTAGAAGCATGTATAACCTATACGACAAGTCAAAGGCTAAAAAACTTGGAACCATTGTGGTCATCCTGACACTAATTTTGGAGGCAAATAAATTAAGGTTTGTTACTCCCCCAAATAAATATGGGCTCTGAAGATCTAACTCAAAGAAAATTAAGATGCACAGTTGGCTCAGAATCACAAGGTGGCTGTTGATATGGAGATAGAAAATGGTTTCATCTGTGCTCAAGAGATGGCTCAGGACAGAAGGACCAATGTTTCCAGTCACGTGAACTCCTTTCCACCTGGGTTCTCTGGTCCTTGGAATCTCCCAATGCCTTGAGCTGGCTGGTGGACTCAGGGACACACCCCACTTCAGATATGCCCAGGTCCCAGCATCTCACTGACCAAGGTGGGAAAGTTCAGCAGCAGCAAAATTAAAACTTTTCAAAAGGACAATTTACTTTGGGAAAGAAAAAAAAAATGAACACAAAAGAACAGACATGGAACTGTTCACAGGCTTCACTGAGGGCTGGCCACAGATAGCTTGATTAAGACAACTTGCTTCTCTCTTCCTGATGCCTACATGGAACTGTGGGAAGGAAGATGCCAGACTCAAATTTGTAGCCGCAAGATCTGAAAAAACTCCACTCTCTGACCTGGGGGTTTTTTAAAAGCTGCCTAGAAGCGGCTTCCCAGGTCGTGCCCCAAGGTCCCAAACATGTCCTGACTGGGTTGCTCTGTGCTCTGATGCTCTCAGCACCTACAGTCCCTTTTTGGTTCTGAATTCCTGAATGAGGAAGTCTCCTTTCCAACTGGCTCCAGAGGGCCTTCTCTGGGCTCAGTCCCAATGCACACAGAGTAGGCACTTACATGACTGCTGAGTGAACTGCAGACACAGCCCCAACTACCTGGGCTGGCTAGCAGTTTCACTGTTCTAAACCACTTTACTGATCACCGAGGGGTGGGAAAAAGAACAAAAGGAATGGGAGGTGACATGCTGGTGTCATTGTGAAGTGAGATTTCAAGTCAAGAGCTTTCAGGAGTTATCGCCTCCCTGGAAGTACCATTGGACAGGGTAAGCTAACGTGACTTGGATGAGACTCGCTGGCCTCTGTTGTCCCTGGAGTGGGATCCTGTCCAGTGATTTGGGATCTCTGGCCAAGGCCTGGCCCACAAATGTTCAGCTATGACCTTAAGTGCTTCTAAATTCCTCCAGGGGAAAGGTTACACCTGCTGGGGGAAGGGAAAAAAGCCCCAGCTGCCCCACCCAGGTGACTTCAGAAAGACAATTCCTTTTTTTTTTCCCCAATTATTCCGGAACCTCTTCCCAAGAATAGCAGAGGTTGGGCTTAGGGAATGCTGTGGCGACAATACAGAAAAGGAGAAGGTCAAGGAACAGCTTGGCCACAGCCCTCTGTACTGGATGTGTGATAAACAGTTATTGGTAGAGACTGACCAAAGGGCTGATTGGACCTGGATTTAAATGCCCAATTCCCTACAAATAGTGCAGTATTAAAGGAATGTCCTAGTTTTCTATAAAGAGAAAGGACAAGAAGGCAGAGAATGAAAGTCCTTCTCAAAGCATCAAGGGAACAAAGAAACATGGATTTGAGCGTCATTTTAGGGTCCAGCAAGCTGTTTCTGTACAGTTCCCTCTGCACCCCAGAAGGTGACACATGGTGTTTATTACCCCAAGGGCTGGTATAGGCCAAAGGTACTTTCATAGATAATTGATTTTCTACAGGCTATGGGGGCCCTTTGAGGTCAATATTATGAAGGATAACCATGAGCTCCTCCAGCCACCCCTGGGTTCTCACACTAGTGCCAGGCTAATGGTTGGAGGGATATTGGAGGTGCTCTGAACAGCTCCTCATGTTCCAAAAGAGGCAGGCACTGCTCCTGATGTACCAAGGAAGCCCAAAGACTCTATCAAATATGACTTGGGAGTCTTGTCCCTAAACTTCACAGCACCAGCCCAGGCTTCCTCCCCATCTCTCACTTGGTAATAGAGCTTCAGATTCTGCTCTGGAAGGAGGTGCTCACCAGCCCTGGCCTGTGCATTCTGCTTACTCCTGCATCATCATTTTGATCATACTGTTCACCCACACTGGAATGCCCTACATCCATCTGCCTATCCAAATTCTACCTAATCTTCAAGACCTAGATCTTAATGCTCTTCTGTTAAACCTCCCTCTAATCTATGCCAATCACTTCTTTTTCTAACTATTCACAACACACAAGATTTGTTTACCCTTATTTACTCTTAATTCCTATTAATCTTCTGTATTGGTAAGTGCTCTATCTGAGCTAGTTTTGCCCTCCTAACAAGATGGCAACATCATAATGATGTGGTTAGGATGCTCATTAACATAAATTATCTTATTTTTCTTAATCATTTTAGGAGACCCAGAGTACAGGATCCATTGAATTCCTCTTTGTAATTTCACTGTGCAGTGGCACTCCTGAATGGGTAGGTAACTTAGAAACATTTATACACTGCAATGAGACCAGTATCCCACATACCTCACCACTTGCATGTAGCTGTATACCCAGTGAGAATGGGCTAAGGTGATCTGCACCAAGGCTCTGCCTGTGTTTCTAGTTCTTCACACTAAGCTCCCCAAATCCCTAACACAGAATTACTCGCTCAACAAATAACTACTGAACACCTCAAATATGGACAGAACAGAGGTCTGTTCTGGGTGCTGTGGGAAGAAAGAACAGAAAAAGATGACTGGGTTCCAGTTGGTAAAGGGCTTACCACCTCACTATTCATCAGAGATAGATACACATACTCAAAAGCAAGTTGTAAAAGCATTATACAAATAATAAAATACAGACAGAAGGCCAAATAAATAAAAGTGTAACCAATGCACATCTAATCAGAGAAGGTGTCCTAGGGAAGATGCTCTCTGAGAACTGGTGCCCCCTTGCACAACTTGCCCATCTGGGAATTTTTTAACTTTGAGATTAAGCTGGAGTATTGGCCGGTACTTGCCTTAGCATATGGGGCATTCTTTTTGTTGTTGTTGTTGTTTGTCTGTTTGTTTCCCCTGGTACTAGGGAGAGGATCCAGGACTTTATACATGCTAAATAAGCACTCTACCACTGAGCTACACCCCAGCCCTACAAAGAAGGCCTTCTTGATGTGAAGCATTGGCATAATACTGGCCTGATGCCTGAATCTGATATAATATCATGTTTTCCTGTGGTCCCCCCAATTTTTTCTTTTTCAGTGAAGGGTCCATATCTACATGAATGGGGAAAGCAGAGCCCAAGAGAAAAGCTTTCCAAATAGCTCAAGATAGCCCAAGGGACATCAACAAAGAAATTGCATGATTTTTTTTTTCAAACTGAGTGTGATTTCAGAGCCAAAAAACAAAAACCAAAAACTCAAAGTATTCCAGGGCACGTCAGAAAAGTTAGACATCCCTGCTCTTGAACAAGCAACATGCAATCTTTCTGGAAAGGCAAGAACAAATAAAATGTCATTAGATAACAAGGAAATATAATCAGGCTCTTTGGCAAACATAACTTAAGAGCTAGTAAGGAACAGAGGGGGAGGTGCCAATGTGGGAATTACTATAAGATTCTGTGTACGTCAGGGAGCTTGAGCTTACACTGGGAAAGCAAGAGCTGTTTGGGCCATGGCCCCATGTCTTCATTCAGGCCCCCAGTATGTAGCTAATCTTAGAGATCATTCAGAGAAATGCCCAAGTCCACAAAAGAAACCCCCTTCCCACACTGAAGATTCCAAATGCTTCCAGGACAACCCTGCAGAGGTGACCTAAAATATGGGCAGTATTGGCACTAGGCAAGCCTCTTCTAAGAGGCTAGAAAAAGTATGTTGGCAGTCAGGGTGGTTCCCAATCACATAGCAGGGAAGTGCATGGGGCATTGGTTTCCAGGGAACACCATAAGACTCCAGAGTGTGGGACCACCCAGTTGAATAGGAGGATTACCCTGACTTCTTGACCACCATGACAAAGAGCCTCACCAAATGGAAGGGGCATGTCAGCTGAGCCAAGGCAAGCAGAGAGACAGCAAGAAAGCAAAAAAAAAAAGCCAAAAACAGCCTTGCTCCCATGCCTCACCCACCCCTAAGTCCCCCGAATAGAATCAATGACTGACTCCTGCTACATGGTGATATGGTTACATTTATAGAAGCTCCCCTGTCACCAGTGAAATGTGACCTTCATACTTTCCTTATCTGAATATCTGGGTAAACATCTGTTGTGCAAGCACACAAATAAAGGTTCTAAAGGTGAAATGTGGTGTGTCTGGTAACACCACACTGCTCCAAACCCAGGACCAGAAAGCCCTTTTGGCTCTGCAGAGGCCTTTTCTCTCCCTTCACCCTGGGCACCAAAATTAGCTCCATCGACCTCAGCCAGTGCTGGAGTGAATGCTGCCATTCTAAAATAGTATCTGAGAACTCTTGGACACAGAGAAGAGAAATATAAGGGTACAGTGGTTTACAGAAACTTACTGAGAAAGCAATTTCACTGACTGCTTTTTAAACTCAACATACAGGAATTGAGTATTCTCAGGATTTATTCTGGAATCTTTATAAAGTGAATAATATTGTTCTAGATCCCTAATTTCCCCACATGGCATATTTTATATACCCTGATTTAATCTATTAAGCACAATTGTTGTAATTCAGAAACATACTGTAGAGGTCATATGCTCATAAAATACTATAGAGGTCATTTGTTCATAAAAGAGTGTTTATCCAATAGCCCAGGCTTCAACCCCAAATTTTACTTGACTAACTTGAACAGTCCTATTATTTCTAGAATACTCTTTAAAAATATCATTTTTGCCATTTCCCTATATATTTGATAGTCCAGAATTGAGTTTTTAAAAATTTGTTTTGAAATGCAGGATTCTCTAACAGCCACTCGCAGGCATAATTTTCTCTTGTTTCCACGTGGAATTCATAAACAAAGCCAAGTAACTGATTTTTTTCTGTGTGCTTAAAGGCACTCTTTCCTGCAACTGTGTATGACGTATTTTTCCAGAACAATCTTTCTCAATACTCCAAAGTGCTTCAGCAACAGGAAGTTGTAAAGGTAGGAAGGAGGCCTGTAAATATTTGCTGTAATTACTCATTAGTAATGAGAAGAGTTAGCGTTGCAGTTTGAGTCACTCCTTTGTGCTCTTGGCTCTTTAACTTGAAGCCGGAGTCTAAGGTGGTACATGGGCCAAGATTCACCATGGACATCTGGGCCCACTTCTAGGTTCTGCTTCAGATACTGTGGTTTGCTTTATTCTGCAACTCCAACTCCCAAATGCAAGATGAGGATAATGTATTGCCCTTCTTTCTCCCTGTCCCCCGACCCCCTGCCCATCCAGAGGGAGTCAGGGCAAAGTTGTGACAGTATGAAAAGTTTGTTTCATCCAAAGTGGTGACAAGAAAGTTTGTTTTATCAGGTGTAGAGTATGTTTATTTGTTAATAGAAATAAAATATCAAGAGACAGAACACCATCTGGATAGACACACAGCACAGTGATTTAAATAATAATTATCAAAAATCATACTAAATTGATATAAAGGATTTGTAAAATGCTTCTGAACTTTTTCAGATTGAGCCTTTGCATCCTCTTATTCATAGCAAACTATGAGCTTCACATAGAGGCTAAAACCAGGGAATCTTAAACTAAAAATAATACCAAAAGAGGCAACTAAAGTTGTTTGGACATTGGTTAGCTTCTAAGAATGTCTCTGACTGAACCCTCAACATTCCAGGACAGCCAAACAGGGCATCAGGGGTTAACCTCCAACACCACAGTCATGAGGGCCACTTTACAGATCCATTTTTGCACCCATGTGCCTGATTACAAAGCCTAACCAAGTAAAATCACTAATCTGGTTATGATTCCTAGTACCTATCTCTTAGATTTGATATTTTTTTAATTAGAAGGTTCTATGGGAAGGGGAATTACAGGAAGTCACTGGGGATTATATAAGAAGAGTTCTAAACAATTCACTTTCATGGCTCCGTGGAATTAAGAAAATTAAGATGAATACATGTCAAATAAATGTAATTTTTTAATGAGTTCACTTTCTTTATTGGCAAAACACCCTTTATGAAATATCTGCTTCCTGGAGTCATTATCTGGTATAGAAATTATGCATAACTTTAAAACTAAAGAATTTTTCCAAGTCAAGATAGGAAACTGCCTCCTAGGAACATGTGAAGCTTCTGGTGGTGATGGTCTATAACAGGAGTTTTGCTTATGTACTAGCAACCTCTGGAAACAGCCTAAAGCAGTCATGTGAACCAGTATTTCTTGAGAGATTAGAGAAAAAGCCACTTAGAAGTAGATAACATTCTGGTCCATTTTGTACCTGTCTCTTTGGCTCCAGGGATCTCAAAGGGACCCGACACTCTTCTAGACTTCATGCTTTCAAATCAGTTCTACGTCTTCCAACTAGCAGGAGCAGACAACTGGCATCAACTTATACCCAGCCTCTACTTAAAATCTGCAGATGCCGTTAGTGGCACATACTCATGGATGGCCACCACATATACTGTAACACAGTTGCTGATATGGCTGGCTTCTCCCTCTGTTATGATATGCATCAAGGCAATAATGTTTTACAACACGGGAAATCTCCAGAAGCTCTCTGGATCCACAGTGCAAAGACCAGTGGTACAATGGCTATGAAAGCTTGGGGCTTTCCATTGAAAGAGCTCTATAGCAATGCAGCATATGATTGCAATAATCATAGCGATTCTTTATCCCCCATCCATTCTTTCCTTCCTGTGCTTGCAATTTCAAAAGATCAAAAGACCTAGAGGAAGTTCTGTGAATCTTGATTTGTGGATGATTCTTCAGAAGCCACAGAGGAAGAGCTTCTAATAGGTCCTCCTGCACAATGAAGTCTGAAGGCTGGGTAGTTATTGAAGTCTTGCCACCAGCCAAGGGTGGGAGGTGAAAAGTTTTGAACTTCCAGGGGCAGTGAAGAACTGCCTCTGTCAGAATTGAGGAAAATCTACGAAAAATAAGAAATTCCAGGAGTTTCAAGTCTACCCTTCAAGATCTTCAATCCATGCCTATGTGTGAGGTTTAATATAAGTGATGAATCACAAAAGAAGAAAGTCATTACAATAATTTTGAACACAACAACAAAAGCAGTTATCATTTATAGAGTGCTTACCACATGCAGACCTGGTATTAAATGCTTTATAGGTCTCAGGCAAGGAGATGAGGCATGGAACAGTGGTGGGGAAGACTATGGACTCCACACACTGCCTAGGTTGAATCTCAGCTCTGCCCATGCTACCCATGACCTTGGGCAGTAACCTTGCTATACTTCAGCTTTCCCATCAGTGAAGTGGGAATAACAACAGGCTTATCTCACAGGGTTGTTATGAGGATTAAAAGAGTTAATTCACGGAGAGTTCTCAGGACAGTGCTGGCAAAAATGACTACATGTTCAGTTTTTGTTTTGTCCTGCATATATACTTTCAATTAAGTGCACCTCCATTCGTAAGGCATAGAGGATCTCCAAATAACTGTTTGAGAATAATGGAAAATCTGAGGATAAATCATCTTCACAGACACTTTAAGAAGCATTAACAAAATGAATAACAGAATTAACCCCATGCAGGGCACTCAGCTCCCTTCCTTCTGTTACTGAGGGCAGATACACAGGTGCACAGACAGACCAGCCAGGTGCAAGTAAGGTTAAGCTGCACCACAAAATCTTTATTAGATGCACACATCAACTTCCTGCCCACCCTGCCCCCACAACAGGGAGAGACATTGACAGTGAAAGGAGCCATCTGGGACCCAAACAGAAAGATCCTGAAACTTTAAGACAGTTACCAAATTAGTCATCCAAGGGAAGGGGCTTGCCTTTTTCAAATCATGCAAATTTCTGAAAGGCTATTAAGTACTAAACAGACTTCCTTTAGGGAAAACTTAAAAAAAAAATGTATATGCAAAACAACTTGCATACAATTTCAGAGATTCACAGCCCACCCCCTACAGTCCATTTACAAATCTAGGGTTAAAACCCCCCTCTCCCTTTATGGCCTTTCTAGAATCATAGTTGTCTCCACTGTTATCCTCAGTGGAATCAGAAACTTCTGGCCCTATTACTCATGGAGTCCCCTACCAGGTACCTCCTTCCATGTCCCTCACCTAAAACAACTGTGTGTAAAGTACAGAAAACAGTCAATTTTGGGAGACTTTTAGTGTATGGCATCAAAGTTCATGACAGAGTATACACTCTTGAACCCTCCACGTTTTCTTTACCCCACACCAATTTCCCCCATTAGGCCTTCCCTGAGAGCCAGTCTTTACACTCACTTCTCCTGTGTGAGACCAGGGACATTGAACCAACTTGCTCACTTGGAACACACACAATACTCTTAAATAATTTGTGTGTGTGTGTGGGGGTGGTTATTATCTGAAATGCTACTCACAGTTTATGTTTAACTTCAAAATGTTTGATCCCTACAGAAAAGTTACATGTAAGCTGCCAGCTACTTAATGTTTTCATGGAAATTTTCTTTTCTTTTTATTCATAGCTTTACTGAGGTAAAATTGAAGTACAATAAAATGCACATATTTAAAGTATGCAATTTGGCCAGTTGTGACACAGTTTGACTCATATGTAACCAACACAATCAATATAAAAAGCATTTCCATTACTTTTTTTTAAATTTGAAATCATACAT
This sequence comes from Geosciurus inauris, assembly GCA_004024805.1. Classification (NCBI taxonomy): domain Eukaryota; kingdom Metazoa; phylum Chordata; class Mammalia; order Rodentia; family Sciuridae; genus Geosciurus; species Geosciurus inauris. Next base: position 67,348 of record PVHX01006853.1, read on the forward strand.
ACTGTTTCCTGCATGATTTATTATATTAAAAATCAATCACCTTAAGATATGTAGAACCCCATAGCCACATCTCAACTACTTCAAAATGGAAGTTTTCTTAAGTGTTCCTTTTTACCTCCAATCAGACTGAGCACTTTGAAGGCAAGGACCAAATCTCCTATTTCTTAGCCTTCTCTTCAGTATTCTATCCATATTAGAAGTAGGTGTTCAGCAGTTTGTTATCATATTAATTTATAAGTCTTGGTGTGAATAGCATCATGAGAAGAGGCGCAATGGGACTTCAGGTGAGGATAGGGTTAACAGGTACTGGGGTCCCAGGAGCAAATATTTCTAGTATAATATCAATATGCTCAACCTGTTATGCTCTACCAGTGATGGCTGATACTGAAAGCAAAAATGAAGATTTGTTAGGCTAAAATGAAAAGGGAAAGCATCATGTTAGTATAGGACAGAACTGGGGAAAATACAGAAAAGCAACGAGTGGATAGAACAGATTTTCTGAAAAGTGAAAAAGCCTAAATCCTGAGATAATTAATGACTGCAAGTATTTTCAAATGTATTGGGCTAAAGTCCTGGAGCACCAAGAATTATCTAACTGGTTCCTTCTGTCTCTAAACACTTTACACAATAGATTCCTAGAAAGTTGAACATCACCTACACATATACACACAAGGAGAGACAGAGAGATTGGTTTAGATTCTAAGTAAATTAGACAGTTTTAATCTCATGGTTTTCACTTCTAATGAAAATGCCAACTCTCTTCATACAAGAAGCAGTCAAATAGCTGTGGGAATGTTCTCTACTTCACAAAGCAATCTGCTCCACGGAGAGCTATCCTTCCATTGGTTTTGTTTAGTAAGTTCTACCTATATAAGTAGATTTTTTTTCCTAACTGAAATAAAGGGAGAACACTAAAATAATAAATTCATACTTCTCAAAATTTACAGATACTGAGACTAGCACCAACTCTACTTCCTACTTTTAAAATTTTCCCAGACAAGAGAACAAAATTACTACTGCTACAGCAGCCTAGAGACTCTTAATTATCTAGAAAATGACTACAACTTTGAGTGGCTTGGGGAGTATGGTGTGGGTGCACTAATCCTTTGGAAATCATCCTTACTCTAGAGGCATCACAAGACTTGGGGGTACTATTGTGAACAACAGAAAAATAAAAACTAATTGAAAATAATAAGTCAAGATTCTATTCTTATCAGCTAATTTGCCTTGTGATCAAAGAAGTCATTTTAACCTTTCTGGGCCTTACCCAGAAAGAGAAATATTTGGCTAGCTTGTTTTTACAATTCCTTATAAAATAATCCTAAGGTCCTCATCAGTGACACTGGAAAAAAAACCCTGAAACTACAGCATTCTATTGAACATCATGGAAGTTGTATGAATTAAAATTTAAATACGTAAACTGATAAGGTGTTAAATCAATTCTGTGCCATCTCCTGCATTTCTGGTAATGCAGTGAAAACTGATATCAAATGTTGAAGAAATATTTATTTAAAAAATGCTTTGAATGTGAAAAATGGTCTCACAGTATTTTTCCTTCAAAGCTGGAAAAAGATGGACTTTGATTTTATTTTATCAAGGTAACAACTAAGTCCAGCTGGCATGGGAAGGGAGAACATTTGGAAAGTTCTGGTCCAGGTGACTCCTATTGCCCTTCCATCGCTGCCCTCACGCTAAGGAGCAGATGCATTGCTGAAAAGTGCTCAGACTCCAGTTTGACTTTGGGACAGGACTTTGATTCCTGAAAATCCAAGGATCTTGTTTACATTAACCAGAATCACCCTTCAATCCCCAAGCTCAAGCACTTCCACATTTAGCTAGTATCAGGAACCCTGCTAGTTAATGAGACCAAAAACCAAAAGAAATCACTTTAGCACCTTCTCTCAAGGCCTGTCCTCCAGCCAACATTTAAAAGCAAAAATTTTGTATTATTACATATTAACATATTTATCCACACATGAACTTCCTGTCCACTTCTTGACAGGCTATTGTTAGAAGGAATGTTGCAAAAGTACCTGGGGCCTTATATTTTCAGGAAGAAATGGCTCTTGAACCAAAAGAAACAACCTTTTAAAAAATTGATGGGCAGATTTATCTGTGGGGAGCTCCCCCAGTGTCATGCCACCTTTGTAAGGCACTCAGGAAAGCTTCCAACAGGTGCTTACATGCCAACACCAACTTTGGATGTATTGGTTCACATCTTTTAATTACATCTTGGTCCTCCAAGAAGCCTGCAGTCAGCAGAGCCCAACGCCCAAAATAAATCAGTCTCAAAATGATTAGTTGAACAGGAACTGGACAGTTACTCAGAGTTCTCTGGATTGGGAGGGACGCGCTGTGTGTTCTGCCATTATGCTGCACAAAAATCTAGGCAGGTCGCAGAGGGCAAGCACAGTGGCACTGCCAACGGGGTCTATCGCCACAACCCATGCAGTGGCCTCATGGGGGTTTCCAAGGCAGTCCCCGCAGTAGTTCTTAAAGCTGCCGCTCTCACCAATAATTTGGAGTCTCAAAAACAACTTTAGGCTCTCGCTCCGGCTCCCTCCATCTCTTCACCAGCTCAAAACAAGGAGGCGCTGCAGCGGAGCGTGTCGCAATCATTCCCGCCCCCTGCTCCCAAGTTTCTAGCGAAGATTGATATACATAATAACACAGGACTCGGCGCGCGCGGGAGAAGCTGACACTTCACACATCTGTCAAGATTACCATCAGGCCCCACCCCGTGATTGCGACATTCGCCGATAGGCATCACAGTAGTAAAATGTACAGTAAGTTCCCTCGTCGATTCCAGAGCCGAGAGTGCTCGCCGAGGGCCGGTCTGTAACTTCGTTGTTTGACCAACGATTATTATTATTGGTATTATGACCAGCTTTACAAAATGCGTTGGAGTCTTAGAGTCTTTATTCTAGCTTAGCTGCCCTCAAGACACAAGAACCTCAGAGCTGTTCTGAGGGCCCTGGGGACGCTAGCGCAGCGTGTCGGAGCTCCTTCACCTGCTTTGAGCCTGGGGGCGCGACATGGACAACGAGACTTCTCCTGAGCTGCTTCTCACCCAGTGCCGAAAGTGACACTGGAAGGGGTCTCGGCCAGAATGGGGAGCGGAGCTCAATCCCCTCCCCTAGCGATCTGGGAGTGAAGGGCCCGGGCGCCCGGCCAGGACGGGTGCGATTCGCTCTAGTTTATCAAATCCTTATCGGTGCCCAGAGGTGGGAGCCGCCGCTTTCCACCGGAGGATACACTGTTTCTGGCTCCGGTCCCAAAGTGGCATAGGAAAAGAGCAAATCCGCTCCAGCACAGAGCCCTCTGAGCCAGTCAGGCTCTCCCCTTATGACTGGATCCTCCGGGCCCGCACCACCGCCGGGTCACCACCATCCAGTGCTGGTCTTCTGTGGCTTCACTCGCAGCCCAGCCCTGTCAAGCGCGGGGATGGGAGGCTCTAGCCCACTGGGGCAGCGCGGGTAGAGATAGGAGTAAGCAGCCAGGCGGCAGCCACGTATATTTGCGAGAGGTGAGGCGGTACCCACATCTGAGCGGCGAAGCAGTGCACTCCAACCCTCGCTTGGAGAGGGCCGGCCCCGAGGGACCCAGTGCTGACCAGAGGAGGCGGGAGGGCAGCGAGAGTTGACCCCGGTTGCCTCTCACCCAGTGCCGAAAGGCTGGAGAGGACAGGCGGGCTGCTGGTGGCTGCCCTTCTCTGTCCTCTTAGGAGCCAGACAACCAGTGTCGCCATTCCCTCCCTGCACATTAAGACACCTGCCCCCGCAGGGCAATCCAGGTCACTACGCACTCTCCTGCGGAATCAAGACGCGGGCTGAAAGACCAGGGGCTTTACAAGTTTCAGTGGGGCCTGGAGCCTGGGAACTCGGCCCTCTCCGCTGGGGCACGTCCCTGCATTGCACTCTGCCTTTCACCCCTTACCAGTTTGGGGCTCAGCGCAGGCATAGGAGAGCATTTGGAAGGACCTGGGGTCTGGAGGTAAAGAGAGGCGTGGTTGCTATCCTCACATGAGAGACTGGAGAAAATAGAGGGCATCAACCCAGAAATATTTCAACTAGCTGGCCGCGGTAGTTCGGTGCCTCGGGACCGGAGATTTGGAAGGCACCGCGGGAGCACCCTCGACCTCCAGGGCCATCTCCCTGGGTCTCTCGGTCTTATTGCGCGCACGCATTCGCGATTCCTTCAGGCCACAAAACTGCAACACGAAACCACAGGTCCCCAAACCTGACACCTGCTCTCCAGCTCAAAACCCTGCAGGCCAGATCCCCTGGCCCGAAGACTTTCTGCACGCCTCTCCCAACCGCTCCTGGTAGCGCCAGACCCACCGCAGTTCGGCCATTGCCTCTGACCAGCTTCCTTGCCAAATCTGACGCCCGCTTACCTTTTCTTTTCCTTGTCAGCTGTCATTGTGGCTATGGCTCTTTGAGACGTCGAGTACCTGGGCTTCCCGGTCGGTGGGAGCTGCAACCGTTGCCTTCCCTGTGGCCCTTGTTCACTTCCTGAGACCCAGGCGAGTATGAAAGGTCCTTGGTGCGCGCAGGTCTAAGCGTCCCGCACAGTCAGGTGGAAGTTTGCGGGCGGTCTGGCTAGGTGCGGGGGAGGAGTGGAGAGAGGTGACAGGGAGGAACCTGCACGAGGAGGCGGAGTCGGCTAAAGGAGTGGGAGGAGGTTGTCAGAGGCCAAAAGAGAGCCGCGAGAAGAGAATCAAAGTTCCTTTTCTCCTTGAGCAGGAGTCACTTTGTCACTTGTCTGAGTTTAAAAAAAAAGGGGGAGAGAGACAGAGACAGAGAGAGAGAGAGAGACAGAGAGAGACAGAGGGAGAGACAGAGAGAGAGAAAGTAGCTCGTACAGCAGGAGTTGGTAGGAGTCCGGGACCGGGCGGGCGCGGCTGCTGAGATGACCATACAGTCTCAGGACACTGCCGAGGATTGTACGGCCGCCTCAGGAGAGTTGGGGCGGAGCGCGGCGGGCGCCGGAGCCGTGCAGCTGGCCGCTCCCGAATGCCGGGCTCCCGCAGCTGCCAGCCCACTTTAAAAACTCGGGTGGCCCGCGCGGGGGAGGGTGCGAGGGGCGCGAGCGCAGGGGGCGGGCACGCGCTGGCAGGCCCCGCCCGCGCCGGCCGCGCGCCCGGGCTTCCCACTGCGTCGGGGCCAATCGAGAGGCGCGGCCGCAGCCTCTGCCTTGACCCGGGCCCGCCTCCTGCCCCCGCGCTCCGCTCCGCTTCGGTCAGCCAGCGCCGCAGCTCGCTCGGCGGTTCGGCGAGTTGTTTTTGAGGTTCCCCCGGTGGCTGGTAGTCCCTGGGCACTTTGCCCCAAGGAGGCACAGTTTGTGAGGGGCTGAGTGGCAGCTAGGAGCTCTTCGGAAGTGCTGCGACGGCAGGAGTGTGCCACGGTGCGGATGTCCTCGTCACCCGCGCAGTGCCCTTGGGACGAGGACGGGACCTCGGGCGTTGAGGATCCCGCGCGCAACTGGACCTCGCAGCGCCCCTCACTGTGCTGCACTCCCACGTCCCTAGCCCCGCTGTGGGGCTCCTTGGCCGGGTGGGAATAATTTTAAGGACCCCTGCAGCGGCGCTTCGTGACTGGACTTTGCGCAGTTTTTAGTGGAACGCAGCTAACTTTGCCTTCTGAGAGGAAAGGCAGGGAAAGAGATTTGAGAGAAACCGTGCAATGAAATGAAGCAGGGCTTGCTCCTACCCTATACTTCCTTCGGGTTGTTTGCGGGGTTGTGCTGGGCGGTTTGATTATGGCAGGGATGCGAGAGAGCAAGGCCTTTGAGCCATCTGGCCTGCGATCCTCTTCCCTCAACACCTACCTCCCCCATCACGGCGCAAGCTCTGATGAGTTCAGAATTGGTTCCCCATTGTTATGGCGGGGGTGGGGGGGCGAGGATGAGAGTTGCATGTCCTCAAGTCACTTGATCTCAGACCTGCGCTCTAGTTCTCCAAGATTCAAGAAGTCCTAAGAAGGTGAAAGCTACAGTGTTAGGAAATCTGGGATCCAAGGGCTGGCGCAGGCAATATATAGAGCGCAGGGATTTTCCACCTGCGCTTTGAATGCTGCCTGGGATCTGTGCTGTGTGCACCTCTGCCCTGCATTTAGATTCTCCCCATTCCCTACCCATGTTGTGTGATCCAGCTGGGAAATCTCAGGAACGAACAGAGGAGGCCCTTAATTTATGAAGCCTTGTGAAGAGCCCAAGGAACGCACAGTTGTGAATTGAAGAGAAAGCGAGGGCCCAAGAACTGGTGTGCTCGGGACCTGAACCCTTGCTGTACCTCTCCCTTTAGCCTCTGGCAACATTTTATTTTAGAATCATATGCAGAAACGATTTTGGGGAAACAGGTTTGTTTCAGTGCGTATCCTCTCCCACCCTCTGCGCGCCTTCTACACAGGAAAAGGTGAGAATACTTTCAGGAACCTTCAAAAGGCATCAGAAAGTGTAATGGGGCGGCGGGGGCGGGGAGGGGGGGAGATAGATAGTTTGGAAACCAGATATATTTTCTTATTTTCCTAAAGCTGCTGAGCACTATGCACATAGACTTAGAAGTCAAAAAGCATGTCAAACTGTGAATTCAAAGATTGCACATTTTCTAGGAAGCTGGTTAGTGAATTCCTTCAGGGCTTCTCCAGCCTGCCAATCTTAGTAGACACATTTATTTATCTTAATGAGAATTTCAAGTTGGTAGACATATTTCTTTTCTTTCTTTTTTTTTTTTGTTTTTTGTTTTTTGTTTTGGTTTTTTTGGTATTGGAGATTGAACTCAGGGGCACTCAACCACTGAGCCACGTATTTCTAATAGACTATAAACTTACTTCACTTGAGATTGGAGTGGCAGGGGACACAAAGAAACAGACATCTTGGCACTTCCAAGTCATTCTCCATTGGAGCCACTGAGTCCTGAACTGTGTTTGGCAGGTCACAAAACAACACCTCCATTCCATAGAGAACATTTCAGTAGGGTAGAGATTATGAAATGAGTTTTTGTAATTTTTTTAAGAGGAAAAGTAGGATTAAGAGATCTGCTTAGCATGTGTGAGGCTCAGATTCAATCCCCAGCACAAGAACAAATAAACAAAACAAAATAAAAACCAGAAGAAGAAAGAGAAGAGAAGTAAAGGGTACTCAAGAGCATGCCAGCCATATTAACATAGCTCATTCCTCATGGCCAGCCTGTGAAATTGGGATTTTGCCCTATAAGTGAAAGGTCCCCAAGCTAAGATAACAGGACATTTTTTTGTAAAAATCACAGTGAATAGCTTTGAAGGTCTGGGATTTTGGCAGTGTCTGAGAGAATCACCAAAAGCCCTAGATAATTCCCCAGAGGATTGGACCCAGCCTTTAATAGAGTAGAGCTGAATGGCCCAATGACCTCTCAAGATTTCTTCCAGGATTCATTTTGACAACCTTTACAAGAAGAAGCTGAGAATGTGACCCCGATGCAGACTTCCTTTAATTTTTAGAGCCCATGAAGAACTAAAAGAGAAAAACTTTGAAAAATAATGGGGGAGGGGACCTGAAGTCCCAGATTTAGAGGGATATCTCTAGAGACACTGATGTTAGGGCTAAAGAGGTCAGCAAAGGGTACCCATAAGCAAAACTCCCAAGATGCTTAAAGTGGGAGCAAATTTGCCATCTCCCAGCAAATCTCCCCACCTGTCTTAACAACTCCCTACTGCACTGCTCTGGGACAAAAGCTGTGGCACCAAGGGAATTAACCGAAACCACTTGTTTTAACAAGGGACAAGAAAGGATCTTTAGTTCCCTCTCTTTGTAAACGTATTCTAGTAAAAGGATGAGCTAGAGATAAGGAGTTAACTTACAAACAAGAGCAGGCACTTAGGGTGCAACACTCAGGTGAAAGAAAGATGGTGTCAGTAGTCCTTATCAAAGAAACAGTGGGATCCAGGATGAGGTTGGAGATCAGATTGGAATGGGTGGGATTTTTCAGAAGAGGTCTCGGAATGCTGAGATATTTCATAAGTATTTGACAACTTTCAATACATTGTCACAGTGGGATCAAGAATAGGCAAGAGAGGCCCTTAGAGTTCAAAATTGAAGAAGGCACTCCCAGGGTCATGCAAGTACACTTGCCCCTGTCTGATGCATATGTTATCTTGTGTATTACCCATATGATCCTCATCTGGTGACTTAGTTGATTTGGCAGTAGGGACAGTGGAAATGAAAGAAAAGACCATCTGGCAGAGGCCACAGCTCCTCCTATATTGAAAATCCTTTTCTGAGTCACCTCTTCCCTCACCTTGCATGTCATTCCATCCGAACAAAACCAACTCCTTTTGTAATTTTATAAAATCTGATCTCACACTCTCTGTCCCTAAACTCCAGGACCAGAAAACCATACTCCCTGTGCTTGGCTTAGGCCAAAGCCATGAGATCATTTCACACATATAAGCTACATCTACTGTTAAACATTGTCATTTTGGGTCCCACAAATCCAGAATTTATCATCTTTCATGAGGAGTTCTGTGATTTTATTGACAAGAGGCCAAACTTTTTTCTACTGGAATGCCTGTTTATTGATAAGAAGGATTCAATTGTAATTAACCCTGGCTTCTCTATCCCTCACAGCTGGATTATCAATGACTTAGAGAATAATGTTTTCCATTGCTAGGTCTAAGGATGAGGTTTTACCAATGAAAGATCTTATGTGCTTATAATTAATTCAACCAATAGTGCAGGACCCATGGTCCATGCCCACCATGCTGTGCTGCCTGGAGAAAAACACGAAGCCTCAGTCTGCAAGAAGAGAGTGCTAGGGGGTTCCCTTTCCTCCAAGACGACACAGTCCAGTTGAACACACACTGCATTTCTCAGATTGTGAATTCAAATTTACTCACTTTTTAAGGCTTCTGATATAAACAGGCATTTTTAAATGGCAATGATTCCTTTGTCTTCCACAAATTACATTTAAATTGGTAAATATACATATAAGTCATGTACTTTTAAAAAGTTTTTTAAATATGAAAATTAAGAGCAAAATCATAGAGTCTAAACAATAGGTGTGGCAAGAATTTGGTGGGGAGTGAGTGAGTGGAGGAAGTGAAAATGTCCACCTCTAGGACCCAGAGAAATTTTGCTTGGACTAACTAGGCTGCCAGGCTGGTGGGTGTGACTTCTGAGGTGATAAAATATCACCAATGTGAGAGGAATGGCTGATGGAAAGGACATGCTAGCCCCACCTAGAAGAAGGTATGAGCAGAAAAGAGGATTCTCTGTCACTAAAAATAATGACATTGGCCTCCAGACTCTGCCCTGAAGCTTGGATGACTAAGATTGGCACAGAGATATCCATTCCTAGCCTAGATATCCATTCCTAGTAGAGTGGCTTTGGCTTATTGCAGGATATTATAAGGGAACTCTTGTGCCTCAGTTTCAAGTGAGTTCCCAAGACAATACATGCCAACTACACGTACTTCCAAAATGCACAACACAAGAAAAAGCTTTCTGAAAATTGTTTTGCATGCTTTCTCTACCCACTGTCCACCTCAAGAGAGGGTATGGAATGATACAGAGAAGGACTAGCAATTGGTTCTGGGATACAGTTGTCAACATCATGAACAATCCCCTTTCCTACACTATGGATGGGAATTTCTTACTCCTCTCTCTAAGGTCAGTGCCTGGGGCTCACAAGAGACCATGTAGAGAGCCTGATACCTGTCCCTGGAGCTTGAGAGATGCAGGAGACCACCTGTGGCTAAAAGCCTGGCTGAAGTGGCCTATGGCAGCTGAGTGGAGGGCTGCATCTGGAAGTTAACTTCCAGTGGCCTCTATCATGTCAATAGGGCGTGTGGCAGGTTGAATTCCTCAGAATCTGACCCTGAGGGGTAAGATTAGCATGTGAGAAGTTTGTTAGGTTTTGCTTTTGCATTAGCACCTGGAGGAGATAGGGCAGGAAGCAAGATTGGCAGGAGAGAAGTGGAGTTTCCAGGCAGCCTCAACAAAGTCCTTATCCATCCCCATTTGTCCCTGGGTGGAACGAAGGGCTTTTTCTGTTCCTCCATTGATCAGTCAGTAGTGCTAACTGACTTGGGGGAAGGGTATGATTTTGGGTGACAGCATCTGGGGGGATGTGTCCTTCATTCCTGAGAGGAGATATGAGCAGTGATCTCAGGGTCCAGTATGGTGCAGCACATCCGGGGGGACCAGATGTGGTCCCTGGGGCTTTCAAGGGGATTCTGTTCATGTGAATGTCTTCAAGGAGAGTCCAGCAGAAAAATGTAGAAGTACCACTGGAGGCACAAATTGAGAGGGGATCATAAGTGCAGCTGAAGGAGAGGTCCTTCTGGAAGGGTCTGCAAGGAAAGAACCAAAGAGGAAAGCACCTGCTACAGCCGGAGAAAATTGGAGAAAAAGTGTACCTATACTGAGAAGAGAGAGAGACAGAGAAGAGAAGGGGAGGGCAGGGGAGAGGTGAGGAGAGGAGAGACAGAGAAAAGGGAGGAAGGAAAAGAAAGACCTTTCCTACCCATTATTTTCCCTCCCTCCTACCCCAAGGGACTCAGGCAGGCTAATAGAGGGGCAGCAGTAGAGTTACTAGATGGGGAAGTCTCTTGGCAGCCTTGATACCTAGGAAGGCAGTTGGCATACAATAAACACTCAATAAATTATACATAAATAATGAGGAAAATATTTGCTCCTTTATGATTTCTAGTGATTGAAAGGGCCTTTTATATTTGCATTCATTCTGGGGATTGAAACTGGGTCCTCTAGAGGTGTTGGAGTTGGAAGGGACAGATACAAGGGAACATCTAAAGCATATGTGGACGTGCCCCCAAATGTGCTTTCACCTATAGGCATGTGCATACTCATATCCTCCCCGGTGCCAAGCCAAGAAAGAGGTTCCCAGGTAAACCTCATTGTAAACTTTGCGTTTCTCTTGAATGCATACCTGTCTTTGCCCTTTGAAGAAAACCAGGGATGCAATGCTGAGAATGTGCCTGTAAATTCTTAAGATTTTAAACTTAAGGATTTTCCCTTGGTCTCCTCAAAGCATGTGAATCCTGGGGTGGCAAGGTTAGTTGTGCCCAATGTGCTCAGTGATTACCCCAGGTCTGGGGATGCAGGAGTGCTTGCCTATTATGTGCAAGGCCCCGGGTTCCATCCCCAACACACACACACACACACACACACAATTTACTGAGATGGAAAGAAGACGAGACACAGACATATTTTAAAACCTTTAGACAATGGGTCTTGGCATGCCTTATCTTAATTGTTAATTTTATATCATAGCAGATTAACTCCTCTAATTATTTCTATCTTGGGCTAAATTAAAATGGATTCTGATCAAATGGTAAATTATGGAGGAGAGATCCCTTTTGGGCCTAAAAGTATGCTAGTGGTAAAGCTCTAAATGGACAACTCTAAGACAGAGCCCAGAGTTCATTACATATCAGAGTATTACAGAGAGAAGCTCAGATGCCAAGGCCATAAAGAAAAACTAAGGCCATAATTACAAGCTAGAAAGAAACCATAGAAAATTCCAAGCTAAATTTACCTGTTAAGAGTAGACAGCTTATTTAAAAAGTAATAAAATGATAGTGTTGACACAATGCGCCTTCTAAATTCCCCTTCCAATTCCTTTGCACTTGGGCTTTGTCCCCTTGGGCATGCATTAAAATCTTTAATTCATCTCATGCATTCATTCTTCTATTTTTCAGCATTTATTGAGTGTTCAATCCACACTCATCAATGTGGTTGAAAGCCAGGTTAGGGAGGTAAGTGATACATAGCCCTGCTCTCTGAAGCTCACAGCCCACTATCGGAGACAGGCTTCTATACATATACAATTCTATACCTCAGAAGTTCAAACCCATTTTTCTGGGAGCTCAGGATGGGAAATGACTCTGCCTGGGAATAAGAGAGGGAGGGAGGAGACATTAGGGAAGACTTCTAGAAAAGGTGACATTCTAGCTGGATCTTGAGGGTAACCAGGAGTTTTCTAGTCAGAGAAAGGGAAAAAGAGCATTCTGGGCCAAGAGTAGGAACTGAGTCTTCTCTTTTAGGTTGCAACGCCATGGGCAGGCCATACAGAAGCAACTCAAACCTTTCTCAGAGTTAGTTATTATTGTCCATCTTCGATTTTCAGCTCTTACTATTTGTACAGTGCTTAAAACACCTGAGCCAGTTCCTACAGCATGTCCTAAGGATGATGGTCACACCTGTGCCAGATGCAAATGTGATATGACCCTAATCTTTTTTTGTTTGTTTGTTTGTTTTGACATTTCAGCTCTCCCACCTTGAGTTTGTTGCCAGTAAGTAAGTGGCTGTCATGGCAGTTATGTCACCAAAGTACAACAATGAACATTCTCTGCAAACTCTAGCAGAATCTGATGAATGGAATAAGTATGCCCTTGACGTGTGCAGCCCTTGGCTCAGCTTACCAGGAACCTTCTTCAAATCCTTTGCCAGAAAGTTTTATCTTTTTCTACTTCAGTACATTTTTAAAAACAAAACATTAAAATTTATTTATACCAAAATTTGTCAAAGTAGGGTAAAATTCCTGTGAGTTCCAGAATCTCCTAGAGCAGATTCCCCTCTAAGAGCCAATTATTGCCATCTTGAAGATTGAGGGAATATTGGTTAGTATGTGTGGTCCTGGAAATACAGGCAGGTGGCTATGGTGGCCATGGTATTTGGGGGATGTTAAATAGGGTCAAAGGCAAATCAAACTGTTTTCCATAGTCCAACTTGGGGATTATTTGTAGACTTGTGCAGCAGGGGAGATGAACTGGCCTAGAACTGGCCCTAGAACTGGCCAGAGTTGACCTCAGTGGGGAGTCCACTAAATTTGTCACCCTGGGCCATCCTCTCTACCTCCCTTCTTTGTCTCTTCTCCACTCTTTCTCTTTCCCCATTTCCCACTCCTAGTAAATATCTTTTTGTTTTCCTCCAGAAGTTTCTAATTAATTTAGAGGTTTCAGTGACCAGACTTTTCACAACTATGTTAATCTCAGAGATAAGAAGACCATTTCCATTGCTGTTTTTATGCGAGAGACAGAATTCATGGGGGTCCTCCCTAAGGGCCTGGCTGGACTGTTGAGAACTAAAGGGAAAGACATGCTGGGCGTTATGCTTCAAGCCAGCTTTGGTGACCTGTAGTCACTCAGGCCAGTAGCAAAAACTCAGCACTGTGCTGGGACCTTGGAGTGGCACTGAGCTGGACGTGGGGGTGAGGAATGCTGGACAGTGTGGCAGATAAGGTGTCAGGCAAAAAGATTTCTCTTCCCATTTGTTCCTAGTTTATTTTGAAGGGTTTTCCCACAAGGTGAAGAAGTGAATGAAACATGGGATGGGAAAAATAGAAAGTTCAGTAGAAATATAAAAGCTTGAACTGAACTGAACTGGGTCTGTGTGGACTCAGGTGCTCTGATTTGGGGAGGACCCAGGGCAGGAGACAGTTTAAACACTGTCCTTTTCTCCTTTGGGCCTAGAAGTCCATGCATAAGAGAGTGCTGCTGAGCACTGACTGGGGCAGAGTTTGGAGTCCAAAGCCTAGAGCCCAACTTCTGGTGTCCACTTCTTAGGACCTGGGGCTCAGGTTCAAGTCTCCACCAATCTGATTGACATCTCCAGGTCCAGGCTTCCTCATCTGCAAGATGGGAATTGCAATCATTCTAACCCCACAGACTTAGGGATAAGAATAAGCGCAACAGCTAACAAAGTGTAATACAAATATGATTATTAATATCCAATCATCAACGTCATAGTGTTTCTTATACCCTAATGGGTTTTCAAAAGGACTTTATGAGCAAGATAAAATAGTCTCAGAAGGAACTGAAGAGAAAGAACAATCTTGTACATTAAGGTAGTACAAATTCAGTACATTTTGAAAGTTTTTATTTTAAATCATTTCATATTAAAATTCAAAAACATTCTCTAAGTTTTAGGAGGGACCCTTCTTCTACTCTGTGTCACTGCTGCATCAGCCTCCCTCTGGAAGGGAGGCCCATTCTCTGCCTCCCTACCTGCTACAGTGGGGCTGTCTGGGTGCACTCTCTTCCCTTCCCTCTCAGCCCACAGGTAGGGGCACCGTAAGCCTTTGGTTATGCTTTTAAAATAATGTTGAGGGACAGGCAGGGAGGCTCAGCTGACAGGAAGGGCAGGTTTTTCTGCCCTCTCTCCACACCCATTCACCTTGTCACCCCAGAGGAGATGTCAGCCCAGCCTCACCATTAGGGGGCACTGCACTGAGCTGCCTCCCCCTGCAGTTCTTCCATAATAATTTGTCCTTCCCACTGATTTTCCCTTTCCTTCAAGGGCTTCTCTCACATAGGGGACAAACTCTTCTCCCAACCCAGTCATTGCATCCAGGCCCTGAGCCACCATGGTCACTCATCCAGTCATCAGTTCTGGAGGAGAAATAGGAGCTGTGTGGTCTGTGCCTGGCTCACTAGGGCAAGCCTGACATGTGGTATAGGCTCTGCTGGGCACACCCGGTGGCCCTGGGTTGGGCTGCTCCTGGGTTCAAGAAGGGTCTGGGCTGCTGAGACCCAGGCCCCAGGACGAGAAGCAGTGAAGGCCCTCTGACTGCTCCTTGGTGGCAGCTGAGTCATGGCACCACCCTTTTCCCCCAACCCCTTCAGCCATTGACTCTGTTTCACTCTCTCAGCCTTGGGTCAGCTCCTTTCCCAGCAACCATCACTGCCTCCCAACTGGGCAGGGGCATGGCTGTGTCTTGCTCTTGAATTATCTGCAGGGGTGCATGCCTCCTGCCTTCCCTGCCAGACCTCTCCCACAGTCCTTTAATTCATATTTGCTGGCTAATTGATCATTTTGTCTTCAGATGGTGGAATAAGAAACCAGCCTCAGGAGTTGAACTCGTCCTCAGTCATCTCTGGCCTGAGAAGTTTCAGATTGTCTGGAGCTCTGTCCTCCATGGAGAGAAACAGAAAGTTACAACAAATACTTCAGGAAGGTAAGCCTAAGGACCAGGGAGCCCACAGTCTTGGAATTCAACTGACATAGGCTGATTCCTAGCTCCGTAATTCATATTATAACCTTAAACACATCCATTAAGTTCTCTTAGTATCAATTTCCCTATCTGTAAAGTGGGGATAAAGTTATCACTTCAAAACAATGCTTTTGCCCCAAATCACTTATACTACTACCTTAAAGTGTATTTGCAGATAGTGTATGACTGCTTTTTTCTCTTTCTTTCTTTTTTTTCTTTTTTCTTTTTGCTGTGCTAGAGATTGTACCCAGAGCTTCCATGTCAGGCAAGCACTCTACCACTGAACTACATCCCCAGCCCAGTTCCTGGCTTCTTGTATTTTTGTTGCTCTTGTTTTGCTTTGTGCATGTGTGTGATGAACCATTCAGATCAGGCTTTCAGGGATAGGGTTGGGCACAGGTGACAAATTGCTGGAGGAACATTCAACTCTGTGACCTCTCTTGATGTGCCACAGGCTTTATTTCTCAATCCCCTGACAACAGGAATAGTTGTCCCTCTGCAACCACAACACAATTAATATTTGAACACCTCCCCAGGGGTTTCTACTGAGCCCACACTCCCCCTCCTCTATTGCCTGGGTGAATCGAGACATCTTGGCAGTAGGGCCAGGCTTGAAGCAAGTCTTTGATCCCAGCTGTGGCTCTCCACAGTGGGGAGCTCCAGGGAGGGATCCCAACTCACTCAGTAGGGCTGGTGGTGATCAGCAACAGCCCATTAAAGCTGTCCCTGGCCTGGGAGCTGAGGGAATGGATCTGGCTGGCACTGGGGTTCTACTGTTGAGTTTGGCTTCATTAACCAAATTAGCTAACCAGTCACCATGTGAGTGATGTCTCAGAGGCCACAATGTTCATAGAGGACTTTAACTCAAATTTTCATACATATCCCCCTTGGCCAATTGAATTTAACAAGTGTCCAGTTTGCAGAGGAGGAGAGTAGATAACTACAACTTTTGCTTTTGTATAGCCCTTTGTTCTGTAAAAGCAACTTTTTAAACTTTCTGTCATAGATTCCCACCATGTCTCTATGACATAAATAGCATAAATATTACTAATGGTAGCTTACAGCTAGATAACCTACAGATAGATTAGACTAAGAGAGGGATCCAAGATCACAAAGCTTATTGAGGGATCCAGGGCTCTTATCTGTTAGTCCATTGTTTTCTTTTGTTTGGTTTTCTCTGGTCACTGTTACAGGCTATTCTCTACAGAGTGTCCAGAGTTGTCAGAGTCTCATGACCTCAAATGAGAACATGTCACTTCCTGGTGTACAACCTCCCTGCTGCCCTCATGCCACTCCATCTTCAGGTTTTCCCCAAGCTGCCCTTCTCCCCACTGATTTTTCACAGCCTGTCTCCTCAGACCCAGGGTCTCTGCAGGCCTCAAGATCACTTTGTTCTACAGCCTGGTTTTTGCAGGTATCTATTTGTTGACACGTTGTGTTTCCTGTCTCTCACCAGTAGATCATCAGCTCCATGAAGTCAGGTACTTTGTTTTGTTCATGTTTGATCCCTGGTACCTAGTATGGGACCTGGCAGAAGGCTGGTAATCAATAAAGATTTTATGAATGAATGGATATTGCACTGCATTGATGAGAGAGAGGCGGTGGGCGGGGGGAATGTCCTGAAATTAGACTGACCTGGACCAGATAGGGAGGAAGAAGAGATTATTGGCAATGGGAAATAATATGCTTAACATGTGGCCATCATGAGAAACAGTGTAAGCTCCGCTGGCTCAGCCCATCCTGTCCCCAGCTCAGTGCCACTCGACAGCTCTTACAAACAAAATCCAGCAGCCACTCCACAGCAGACTCTGACTTCAAGTGAAGCCTTCATCTAGGCCCGGCTGCTTCTCTAACTTTAACCTCGCCCCTAATCATTGCCTTAACTTATCTCAATGGCACATCCAAGCCCATAAGCACAGTCTGCTCTGCTAGTAAGTGGGCCAACCACAGACCCAGGAACCATGAGTCTGATCTTCAGGAAGACTGGAGATCAGCTGTTGGAGGGATCAGGGATACTCAGGAAAGGAGAGGAGGAACAAAGGGCTGGGGACTTTGTTGTGTGTCTTACTGTCATTGCCTCCAAGCTCAGCCCCAGCTTCTCTCAGTTCTGCCACAGCCAGCCCCAACTCACTCAGATTCAGTTCCCTTAATGGGAACTGAGAGTGGGCTTCAGACTAGTCAGAGATACTGAAGCCTACAAAAGGACCTTAGAGAATATCTAATTTCTTTCCTTTCTGGATAATATTAATAAATGCTATCTTTTTTTAATCTATTTTGTTCCTTTTTCTCACCTTCTTTTGAATCAACCAAGTATAAATTAATATTCCATTTTACTTCCTCTATTTCATTTTTAGCTAAATCTTTTCATTTTACTTTTGAAATGTTTGTTGTATGGGTTACAACGTGCATCCTTAATTTATCATCCTGTGACTTGAATTCACATATGAGAACTGAAACCAGTAGAATTTCCTTTTACCACCCCCATCCTTTGTTCTACTGTGGTCATATATGTTCCTAAATTTAAGCCTCACCATTATTGGTATTGTTGTTACTGCTTTGGACAACTATCTTTTAGAGAAATTAAAAACTGATAATGAAGTCCACTATTATGTATAATAATAATGCACCAACAAAAAACTGAAGTTCAAGCAACTGAAAAAAAAAGTAAGAAATGAAAGGATGATTTATTTTAAAGTTACCTATGTAGAATTTCTGATGCTCTTCACTCTTTTCTGTAGGTCAAGTTTCCCTTCAGCTTCCAAGTGGACATGGACCCTGCAGCCTTTCCATCCTCCCACCCCACTTCCACAAATCTACAAGTTTCCATTCATTTCCCACAGTGCAGTGAACTGCCAAGATAAAGTTTTAGGCATTTCCAAACTCCCTAAGGACAGATCCAGATAGAGCCATGAGCAAGTAATAAGGAACCTCTCCTTTTCCTCCTTCATAGCTATGCCACCTCCTCACCCCAGCCCCAAAGGGGACCTCTATGACCCTGGAATGTGAGATTAGACTACTAGCTTTATTATTATTTTTTTTATCCCCTTTCCCGAGGGAAAGAGGAGAACATCAAGCCCTTTTGTGCCTAGTCTGATCCCATTCTGTTATCTGGGTGTCAAGCAATCTGGGTGCAGGGCTCTGTTAGGTAGAGGTAAAGAGGCTGCAGGTATGTCAAGGAACTTACAGACTAGCTAGGAGGCCCTGTGCACCTGTTCTAAAGAAATTAGAAATCCAGTCTTCTCCCTTCTTCCTTCCTCCCCCTCCCGACTTCTAGCCTTAGGAATCAGCAAGGATTCATGGAACTGTGGGATTGGAATAACCATGATCATGACTGGGTAAGAAAAGATGATCAAGGAAGTCCTCAGATTCTGGATTCTGCTGAAGATACTTCCCTGAGTCCCTCTCATTCCTAAATATCAGTGCAAGAAATAAAAATGGGTTCCCTCAAAGCCATGGTAATAACAGGACAAATCAAAGGGTGTACTGGTGCATATGTGACAGATTTGGAGAGAATGTGAGCAAATAAATGGCTAGAGGTCGCCCTCAGAAGGCTAATGAAAGGGCGAGGGAAACAAGAAGCATGGCCCTGAGCTTAGAAGCAATGATCAGGAAGATTCACAACTGTTCCAGGTCAGGCCACATTGGGGGCTCTCTGGTTCCTAGCTCTCTATTCCTTCTTTTCCTCCATAAGTGATCCTAATCTCTCCAGCAGCTGATCTCCAGTCATCCTGAAGAACATACTCAAGTTCCACCACTAAGGCTTCCTTCCGTAGCCAGTGTTACTACCCCGTCTCCTTTTGTTTTATTTTCTCTTTTCTGGTCAAGAGCTCTGAGGCCAGTCAGACCTGAATTCAAATGCCATCTAGACCACTGGCCAGTTGGCTGACCTTAAATAATTCATTTCCCTCATTGAGTTAGGGTTTCCTTGCCTATAAAAATGGCGATATCTGGGCTGGGGTTGTGGCTCAGCGGTTGAGCACTTGCCTTACATGTGTGAGGCACTGGGTTCGATCCTCAGTACCACATAAAATAAAATACAGCTATTGTGTTCATCTACAACTAAAAAAATTTTTTTTTTAAATGGCGATATCTTCTTTACTTGGAAAAAATTTCAAGAATGAATATAATAGGGATGGGGCTAATATGCTTAAAATAGAGTTCATCCAAAACAACAAGAAATATGCTAAGATGAAACAATAAATGGATGGGACTCATGAACAGATAATTCCAAAATAAGAATTACAGGTAGTTAATAGCATTTTAAAATATGTTTAGCATCCATTACTAATAAAATGAAAACTAAAAAAGTAGGGGGTAGGGGTGGAACTTAGGAGCTAGGGCTGAGCCTAGTCATAGAGTGCATGTGGGAGGCCCTGGTTTCAATCCCTGGCACCAAAAAGAGAAAAAATGGGGAAAAAAAAGGACATTTGTCTATGAAAAGCTATTACAGTTTTCAATCAATAATAATCATATTGGCCAAGGTGTGGGAAGATGGATCTTCATCTCTCCTTAATTCCTAGGAATGCATTTTGGACTCATTTTGGCAATTTGTACCAAGAACAGGGCTTATACACTTTGACCTAATAATAATAATTTCTAGAAATCTGACCTAATCAGAGATGAGGTCAAAGATTAATATTAACAGATGTTCATCAAAGAGGGACTAATAAGAAATTTTTAGAAACAAAAATGGCCAAGTAAAAGAATGTTTAAATTATATAACACAGCTATGAAATATATTTTCAAAGATAATCAATAACATAATTTTATAATACAATGCTTGCTGATAAGCATGAAATGACACTGTAAATAATGCATAATCATAGTTTTATGTAGCTATATTTTTACACTTATACATATGCCACTAGAAAAAAAGACTGAAACATAAATGCCCCAAAATATTAATAATGATAATTTGAGAGGTGATAATGGTATTTTCTTTTTTATATTTTCTAAATTTTCATAATAAGCATTACTTTTAAATTTAGAAAATAAAACTTTTATTTAAAATCACAATTACACTGTTTGACCCAGTAACTCCTCTTCTTTAAATCTATCCTTTAAAAAAAAATCAGAAAATAGGGAACATTGAACATATTGATGGGGCACCATGTGTTATGGTGATACAATACAGATCCTCTAATGTTTAAATGAAGGTAAACATATCTATTTCCTCAAATATTTATCATTCCTTTTTGGTGAAGTAATTCAAAATAATTTCTACTACCTTTTTCTATTTAATCTTAACCTACAAGGAAACACAATCTCCCTCCCCATCTGTCAGAGAGGCTGAGACTCAGGGTACAGAAGTCTCGGCTAGTGCCTGGGGAGGTCTGTGTGTGAACCCTGACATCTCACACACTTTCCTGCTTCCTTTGCCTCTGAGAACTTAAATCATTTGGTCTGGGATGACTGTAGACAGCAGATTTTCAAATTATCTCCTCTCCTTCCAAATATGTTTTATTTTAAAATCACATAAAAATAACTCAATTTGAAAAAAACAGCAAAAGATGTTGGTATGAAGATGTTATTGAACCATTATTTATAATTTCAAAAGACAGAAAAACAGATGTCCCAAAGTTGGAGAACAGTTAAGAAACTAGTTGTATCTCCACTGGGGCACTGAGAAGAGAGGAAGCATGCTTTTTTAGAATTCTTAATGACATGAAAAAAATTTTTTTTTGTTTTAAAGGTTATACACATGATGTGATATCACATATTTAAAGTGATTTTCAAAACCTGAAATATATATAACACATGCTCAGTCAAGGCAAGCTCATCCCTCCCTCCTTCCCCTATCCCTGTTACCCACCTTTCTCATTCGGAACCTTGTACACCATTAATCGACTATTAATTAAAAATTAATCGAAAGAAGGCAGGAGATGTCTCCAAGAAAAGATCCCGTGCCAACCCTCTTCCCTCACTGATAGCTGGCACCCCACCTTTAAAGCTTGGTGAGGGTTAAGTAAGGCTCTTTCCAGGCACCTTTTACCATGCACATTCCCTTTGAATATATTAAGGCTGATTTCCTCAGAAGACACGAATCTGAGAGCCCCAGCATCTGACAGATGAATAGGGAACTACTTGGGGCTGAGGGTCCAAAATCTTTCCATTAGCAAACCCATGCTCAGTCTTCTAGCCTGTGCCAGGTACGCTGACTGACACAGGGCTAGGTCTAGACCTCAGGTCTCTCAATCTATAAATGGAAAACTAAGATAAACTTGAGGACAACAGCAAAACCTGTAGTAGAATACAACTTCCAATGGAAGAAACCTTAGAAGTTTTCAAGGTCGATGTCTAATTCATTATCAAATGATTGTTGTAGGGACTAATCATAAGGGGCGCAGGTCCCAGAGATGGTTGTGTCAGGACTGCTCGTTCAGGCTTTGAATGCAGAAGGATTGTTAGGATGAGATTAGCACTCAGGAGTTGGAAAGCCTCCCCCATGCCATGCATCAAGCACAGAACTAGGACAATGTTTGAGGACCTGTTAGAAGGAGATTGACAAAGGGAAAGAGGAGAGAGCAGTGCACACAAGGGAGTCAGGGTCTGTTTTCAGAGAACCCAGAATGCAGGTTTGGTTGTCTGGACTTTGTCCTTCAGACAATGAGAGGCCCCTGCAGGTTTCTAAGCAAAGAAGTGTCTTGGAAAAGAAGGTTCTGAAAGTGATTCAAACCATAGCAGGGGAGGGAGTTGGAGACAAGTCTGTGAGTCAGAGACATTCCATGCCATCCAGGCAATGTGGCAAAGACCCGGATTAGGACTGCACAGGTGGGAACTGGAAGAAAAGGACAGTGGTGAGGGGCTTTCAAGGGAAGACTGAGCAGGCCTCAGGGGCTGAGTGTGGCGAGCCAGTCAGCCCAGCACTCTCTCTGTAAGAGCCCCAGCTGCTGAGGCGCCACTGCCCCAGAGCGCACAGGGTCCCTGGGGGAGGGAGAGGAAGCATGTTTCTGACCAGGGTTTCCAGGAGTTGTGCAGCCAGCCCAGACTGGCACCCAGGGCAGGGGTGGAGTCAGGAGAGGGGTGGTTTCTTCTATTCTCTTTGACAACAATGTCCCCTGAGCCAGCCATTTTCTGTGATCAAAATGAGGGCCTTTTTCCCCACTAGTCCCTCACCCACAGGAAATCTGTGTCCAGGGAGTGCATAGCTGTGAATACAGTGTGTTAAATAGCTACAGGCAGGCCAGAGACTGCCCACTGTAGGCCTCCAGGGCCCTCTCAGCCACCAAAGAAGCCAAGCACTCTTCACTTCATCACCTGGCATACCTTTATTGAGCACCTACTTTGCACCAGGTGCTGGGTGTTAAGGGCAAAGAGGTGAGGGAGACACAGCCACAGCCCAGTGGGGCTGCAGATGAGTCAACGTATAACTGCATGTGGCCAGACACCTGCCAGTGAAGGTCTGTGCCAGGTGTCATATAAACAAAGTATGCCATTGAAATGTTCAAAGGGAAGTAGAAAAGGGCCCCACAGGGAAGGTAATGTTGAGCAGAACTTTGAAGAGGCCTATCAGGTGATACAGGCAAGAAGACCATGCGCTGTATCAGGAGCTGTCTGCGCCTAAAGCCTGGGATACCTACAGACCACAGATCCTACATCAGGCTGAGGGGCCCAGTGTGGATAGAAAGCAGTGTAAAATGAAACTGGACAGGATTCAAGATATTAGGTATGCCTGTGAGCATCCCAAGGTGCACACATTTTATCCTGCTGATCGGAGGGAGCCAGTAACTCAGACAGGGCAACTCACTGTTGACCCTGCCTTGGGCATATTTTTCCTATATCTGAGCTCTGGACATCCAGGGAAGATACAGATAGCTGAGGGAGAAAACCAGCTCTGTCTGTTCACATTCTGGCAGGCAGGCTCCCATTCTGGGGCGGGCACGACCCCTTTCCTCCTCCTAGATTGTGCTTCCCCAGATGTCTGGCCACTCTCACTGGTGTCCCCTTCTTACTGATTTGCCCCACCCTGCTCTCCTGTCTCTCTCTCTCTCTGTTCTTTCTCGAGCATTTATCATCTACTTATGCCAGGTGTACTATGTCTAGTAGTCATTGTCTCTCTGTTAGAATGTTAGCTCCAGCAGGTCAAGGACTTCATGTATGTTGTTTCTGGCTATACACCCAAAATCCAGAATAGTGCCTGGCACAAATGGATCCTCGATAACTATTTGTAGAAGGAAGGAATGAATGAGTGAGAGAATGTATGAAGGAAAGAAGGAGAAGCCATCATTGCAGTTCCAGTGGCTGACACAGCTCCAAATAACATACAAACATAAGAAATGCCGCCATCATCAGGTGAATGAAGCAAAAGAAGGAACATACCAACTAGTACTCTCTCCCTGTGTCTGCAAGCCTCAGATCCCTGGTTTAGGCCCCCAGCAGGGCACAATCCCCTCCAGGCTGCCCAGCAGGGCACTTGGCATGGCCCAGAGTGAACGTGCCACTCTTTGGTAGCATTTCCTCCAGCCGGCCCTGCCAGGCTGCTTGGGCCATGCATCCCGGAAACACCTCCCCTGCAAGGTCGGGCTGGTGCAGTTCTCCCAGCACGACAATGGCTCACAGGAAAGGCCCAGCAGTCAAGGAAGCCTGGGCGGGACCTTCTAGGAAGTGGCCCTTGTCTGCCTGGAGGGCCAGCCTGGAGGAGGGAGAAAGCGAGGTCTTCAGGGTGATATGTACAAGTCACTGCTCTACCACCTGACAGGTCTCTCTTAGAAGACCCCCCTAACAAATCAGGGACTAGGACACTGTAAATGTCCTGGGGTCTCCATTCATAATTTTAGAATTACATAATATATAAGAACAGGGTTGGGACATGAATACAAGGGCACTAAACTATCTGAAGTGTTTATTTCATGCAAAAAAAAAAAAAAGATTGGAAGCAAATATGAAATCTGAAGTCTTTTTAAAGTGAATTTAAACATTTTTTAATTAGAGCATCATAATTATGCACAGTAATTGGATTCATTTTGACAAAATCATACATGCAAAGAATTTGATTTCAAGTCCCATTCCCTTCCCCTTTTCCTCCCCTCCCCTTTCCCGCTAATCTCCCTCCTCTATTAAACTTCTTTTCTTCTAAATTTACATAAATGTGAGTATCCTTTTTGGATCTTTACATATGAATACAACATGACTTTGTTAAATTCATTCCATTTATCTTTGTTAAATTCATTCCCTTTCCCTTCCTCCCTCTCATTCTCCTACATCTCCTCCACTGGAAATCTTAAGTCTTACCTTAAATTTTAGGTAGTAGAAAAAGTGTTGGTTATATTATTCTCTTTACTTTTCTGTAGCTTTAAAATACTTCTAGATTAAAACTAAAATAAGCATAAGGAAGAACAGCAAGATTCATGTTTACTTTTCCATGAAAAAGACTTAGAGGTCTGCAGAATTAATGTTCTGGATTCCAGCCTTGATATTGCTATTTAACCACTTGGGAGATTAAAACACTATGACAGTATGGTAGGGCAGAAATGCACTGAGTAGAGGGATCAATATAGGCAGGTGGAGCAGGAGGCAAAGTCCCCTTCTAAGTGTCTGTCATGTTCCACCAAGCAGAGTGCCATATGCTCTTCCCACATAAAAGGCCCACCTTACTTCTTTGGATTCCTGCATGTTTTATTTTCTGCCTCTGATCTAGACCTCAATGATTGCCACATGAATTATATGAAGTGGAGAGTTAAATGAACAGAAATCAGGAATACCTGAGAGAGAATGTCTGGCAGTAGTGGTCTGGGCAATATAATCACCTGGTAATACAAGTCTGTATTTATCACTGCATCTCCAGGTGAGTGGGGGATTCATGAGGATGCTCATGAATTCCTAAGATACAGTAAAACCCAGGATTCCCCCAGTCTAGCCCTAAATTGCACCCCCAGGTCCTAGGAAAGTATGAACATTTAACAGATAACCTATTCATGTAAAACAAACCCTGGGTTTGTATTTGTTGTTGCTTTTGTGAGAAGATAGGAGAGCAATCTTTTCTTTTTCTTTTATAGTATTCAGGGCACCTCATAGGCTCCAGCTCTGTAACCTCCATGAAATTAGTGATTCTTAAGTGATGTCTTAGTCAACTTAAGCTACCATAACAAAATATCATAGGCTAGTGGCATATCCTACAGACATTTATTTCATAGTTTTAGAGGTTGGGGAGCTCTGGTGTCTCTTCCTGTTCTTGTAAGGGCATTAATCCCATCATAGGGACTCTCCCCCCATGACCCACCTTTACCTAACTAACTCCCAAAGGTTCTGCCTTCTAATACCATCACTTTGGGGCTTAAGACTTCAACATATGAATTTTGGGAGAACACAAATTTTAGTCCATAATAGGTGGAAAGTGTCTTGGGAACCAAGCCTCAAGACTAACATAAGTACCCGCTCTGTGTATCCTGACTGATGCACATGTTGTCTTTCTTTGAACATCTGCACGGCAAGAAGCTCATTTCTGGAACACTGGACACGACATGGGGGAGGCAGGGGGCAGGAAAGGGGAATGGCTATAGTAAAGATGGTTGATTAAAAATATATATATATATATATATATATACACACACTGTTCATTGAAAGTGCATATAAAGGTGTTTAATATGAAGAATTTAATCTGCTTATAATTTTGTGCAAAGTTAGAAAAATTATGATTGTAACAATTTTTTTCTATTTGCCTCAACAAATGTTTTCAGTGAACAGTGTGTACAGCTTCTGAAAATTTGTTTTTTTTTCCTGTTATGTTTGATAACATGTATTAAAATGCAATTTTTGAGAAAAAAATAAAGTTAAATTAAATTTTAAAAAAAGAAGCTCATTTCCTCCATTCACCGGACACAGTTCTGCTCTCTGGGATGTGCTAAATCTGTCTGGCTTTTCCCATTTTTGTAAACTGAGTGGTCCTTTGTCCAGAATGAATGTCCCGGCCCCTCCCACAAGTTCCCTTCTGGACAAGTCCGTGCAGTAAGAAGATCCCAAGAGTACTTGGAAATCCTGAAAGATCTTGAAATACCTCTGACACAGAGGATTGGATAGGTTTGCTTGACAGAGCTGTTCTATAAAGATTGGTAAATGAGCAATCCACCAGCATGGAAATGACAGTGACAGCTTGGGGTTAATCACGCTATAAAATCACCCCCAAGCTATATACTTCCTGGTCAACTGGGTCATAGAGTTGGTTGAAGATGGTGTGGCCTCCAGACTGCTTAATTGGAACTCACATTGGGCTCAGAAATCTCAGGGCTACTTTACAGGAATATTTATCCTCTTCAGGAATATCCAGTCACTGCTTCACGAAATTCTTCAAGTGTTAACTCCTTGGGGAGTTGGAACGCTAAGAATCCTCCATCATTGACTTAGATAATACACACACTGAAAGTTTAACCTGACCTAAAATCCTTAAGACACACATTTTATTTTGGTTCAGATGACCCTCCACATGTAGTCATTTCAAGTGTTGGCCACAGCCCTCAGCTAGAGCAAATGTTTGCTTAGGATGGGAGGTGGCCAGGACTCCTGATCTCCAGAGAGCTGGACGGGGTGGGGCTTTAACTGTGTTGTCCTTCCTTCCTCTCTCAGAAGCTAGCCCAGCTCCCTGGCGGTTAGCATTCCTCAGGCTCTACCCAGAGCTTTTCTTCAGGAGGCTGTGGGTGCAGTGAATGAGGGCCTGTGACTGAGCCACGGGTTGAATCTGGATGGCCTGCTGACTCCTTTTAGCCCTGGGTAATTGCACTGGGCTTTGCACAGCATCCACACTCTGCAGCTCCCGAGACTAAGCTCTGGATCTGTACATGTTAAAATGCCCTGGGGAAAGATAGCAATTGGGGACAGATTTAGAGACCCAGATAGCCACTCTTTAAAATGGGGCTCCAGTCCCTGGCACCAGGCTTACCATGTGCCTCTGGGTCATAAGACCATTCTTACAAATGTCTATCTGGTTTCTTTCTGGGCCTGTTGGGACTTGAAGATGTCAATACATACTACTCATATTTTCCCTGCCCGAGTTCTGAAATACAGAATCAGCAGATAGAGGTCAACATGTCAGCTCTACTGTGGGGAGAAGCTGCTGCAAACCAAGGGCTTCTTACTGGGGTCCTTGAGAAGATCAGCTTCAGCAGACCCCTACCAGGCCACAGATCCCCAGTGGACCAGACAGCCCCTGCTCCACTCCTCAATCCATTAGCTCAGTTAACTGTGGGGAGGATTAGTCGGGGGAGGACACAGCCAGGAGGGCACAGAAGATTCCTTCCTCATAGAACCCAAGAGTGGGGAAGAAGCCACCCATCTCTAGAATTTATTTCTCAGGACAGAAGTTTGAGATGTGGGGTAGAGATTTCAGGTTAGGAATCAGCTCGGGGTAGGAGATTAGAAATCAGACATTGAGGGAGTCTATCAAAATTCTTGGGCAGGCAGGGAGGAAGCTTTGGATTCAATTCTGCAACTTCTACAGCATTTGCTTTGTGACAGGCACTGTGCTAATCCTGGGAATACAACACATGCAAGATTCCTGCCTTTTACCTCTCGACTTCAGCCACACATACTGTGCTGCCCGGACCTGAGGAATGGAGAAAGCATAGAAAGAGAGAGAGGCAGCAGCAACTTGTCTGCCAGGAGACATTCAAAAGCTGAGCAGATATAAAGAGGCCTTGGTGAGAGAGAAAACCCAGAAGCATTAAAACAACAACAAAACTGGTAGCTTAAATAACATCTTGTTCACAGACAGGACATCACGCCAGGTAGATCAACTCTTCAAATCACACATCGTAACTGGATTTCTGTTTACAGCAATAGTCCCTCAAGGAGAGAAATAGCAATGCCACACAGGTCCCAAATCAGCCAGTGTGCTTTACACAGCACTCCTGCACTTGGATTGGCTGATTTCTGCAGGGTTTGGGAATATGGACACCCCGCTTGTGTATGTAATCTTGCTGGAGTATGAAGATGATGTGCACAACAAGTGTTCTTGCAGAAGCTTTCAGTTCCCAGATGAGCCTCTAAAGGAGCCAAAGTTGTCTTTCCAAACCCTTTGTAACACTGATCCATGGAAAAAAGCCTTGAAACAGTAGGTCAGGTTTGGAAAATTTCTCAGTGTATTAGTATTGTTTCCATTAATATTAGAATCATCTTCTCTTTGGGGCAACCTGTGTTTGAACCCTAAAGAAGGCACCAACCTTTTCCAATGGCCTTTCTCAGTCACCATACAGTCTCATCTGCCTGACTATGTGAGTGACCAGACCTCTGTGGTCCTGACAAATGGCTCCTGCTACTGTTACTGCCACCACACCCAGGTATACTAGGCTGCTGGCTTCCGTCCTCAGAACACAATTATGCCCAGCCCTGCAAAGCCATTCTCCTTACCAGTACTCACACGCCAGTTAAGGATGGCCATGATTTAATAAGACTTTAATGTTGAGTAATAACAAAGGATTAACTTCATCAAATAAAGAAATCTGAGCTTAGACACTTGGTGTGCTGAATTGATTTGTCTCATTTGGGGACATGACCTGTTCTTTGGCAGGGCTGGGTCCTGGGAGACCAAAGTTGGTGAAGAGACCCTTGTCTTTAAAGATATCTTTAAGCAGGTGAATGTGGAGGAGGGATTTGTTCAGGGGACAAGTCTAGAGGGGGCACAAGGTGGTGAAGGCTGGGTCAGACATCTATCCTCTCTAGGTCTGCTCTCTCTTCTGGTCCTGCGGCAGGAAGATACCTCTTCAGGGAAGATGCCCTGAATGTGAAATGAGATATTTCAGCCACA
This sequence comes from Geosciurus inauris, assembly GCA_004024805.1. Classification (NCBI taxonomy): domain Eukaryota; kingdom Metazoa; phylum Chordata; class Mammalia; order Rodentia; family Sciuridae; genus Geosciurus; species Geosciurus inauris. The sequence continues at coordinate 96,072 of PVHX01006853.1, forward strand.
CTAGTAAACTCCTAGCAGGGAGCCATGGTTGCTAATCTTTCCTTGCATCTTCTACAGTACTTAGAAGAGCGCTAGGCACTTAGAAGACACTCAGCAAAACAAATAGTTGTTGAACAAATGAATGAGTCTGTTTCCTCTCTGCCAGAAATCCCCCATCCCAAAAGGGAAGCAAGTGTTGGGTGAGTCACAAAAATTCCAATTGTTGTATCCAAGACCCTCCATTTCCATATTGTCTGTAGTTCTAGGAATTTGTTGAGAAACATCCATTCAGTAAGGCTTTGCTCTAAGAAGGAACAATGGTCCTGAAAAATGTGTAAATCAGATTTTTATAAAAACAAGTAATTTAAATGCACAATGAGAACTGGTTATTTTAAGAATGCAATGAATTTGTATAGAAAGGGAACAATCTGCTGAACTACTATAAGGTGAACTCCAGCTATCTCAGAAATTCTATACACAGGCAGATACATACTGCCCTATCCCATATCTTTCTTTATCTGTTGCTAAGGCAC
>PVHX01006854.1:0-16514 GCA_004024805.1 Geosciurus inauris
GCTTGTAATCCCAGCACTTAGGGAGGCTGAGACAGGAGAATCGCGAGTTCAAAGCCAGCCTCAGCAATGGCGAGGCACTAAGCAACTCAGTGAGACCCTGTCTCTACATAAAACACAAAATAGGGCTGGGGATGTGGCTCAGGGGTCGAGTGCCCCTGAGTTCAATCCCCGGTACCAAAAAAAAAAAAAAAAAAAAGAAGACTTCCATCCTTGGACCTTCCCTCTCTGCCTGCTGTCTTTTGTTAACCCCTTTCTGATGGGAACCATTAGTGTACACTGGGTAAGGAGCTGGTCACTGGAGCTAGTTCCTGGTTTCGAATAGGAGTTCTGTTACTTATTAGCAAAGGTACTTTTTGCCAAATTACTTAAGCACTCTGTGCCTCAGTTTTCTTATCTGTGAAACACAGATAATGATAGTATCTATTTCATAAGGTTGTTATAAGGAGTCAATAAGTTATGAATTGCAAAGCGCTTAGAGTGGTGTTCGGACCAGGAGGCTGAGGCAAAAGGATCTCAAATTCAAAGCCAGCCTCAGCAATTTAGCAAGGCCTTGAGCAACTTAGCAAGACCCTGTCTCAAAATAAAATATTAAAAAAGGCTGGGAGCCAGGCACAGTGGTGCATGCCTGTAATCCTTGCACTTTGGGAGGCTGAGATAGGAGAATTGCAAGTTCAAAGCCAGCTTCAGCAAAGGCAAGGCGCTAAGCAACTCAGTGAGACCCTGTGTCTACATAAAACACAAAATAGGGCTGGGGATGTAGCTCAGTGATTGAGTGCCCCTGAGTTCAATCCCCAGTGCCAAAAAAATAAATAGAAAAGGTCTGGGGATATGGCTCTGTAGTTAAGTATCCCTGAGTTCAATCCCTGACACCGCCCCCCCCCCCCCCCCGCAAAATGGTGTTTGGTAGTAAGGTAAACATTCTATTTAGTGATGGCTGAATAAAAATTATGCTATTCATGACCCCTTCATGGTTGTTAGCAAATAAACAAAACTTTGGAAATCTCAAATGGAGATCTCTCGGGGGATATTTTGTTTTATTTTGTTTTTGTTTGTTTGTTTCTTTTCCCTAGCGGCAGTGAAATGGGGTGGAAGGATAAATTGTGCTTTAGTCAGTCTCAGGTCTGGAAGAAAGGAAATGGATGAGATCAGCGATATAAACGTGAATCAGAAAGTAGATAGCCCATGCTGGACATGGTGATGCATACTTATAATTCCAGTGATACAGGAGACTGAGGCAGGAGGATTGCAAGTTTGAGGCCATCCTCAGCAAGTTAGTGAGACCCTGTCTCAAATTTAAAAATTAAAAAGGGCTGGGAATGTAGGTCAATGGTAAAGTTCCTCTGGGTTCAATCTGCAGAAAAGAAAGAAAGAAAGAGAGAGAGAGAGAGGAAGAAAGAGGAAGAAAGAGGAAGAAAGGAAGAAAGAGGAAGAAAGGAAAAAAAAGAAAGGAAAGAAAGAAAGAAAGAAAAGGAAGCTTAGCCCTGCAGTCCAGGAGAAAAAAGAATATGACTTAAGGACCTGGCCTGAGACCCAGAGGGTTTTCAGAACACAAATAACTCCATGACAAGTGTCCCCATGCAGATGAACCCTCACAGTAAACGCTGTCCCTACGGTAAACTTGGCCAAACAGCAGGCCTGGACCACCACTGCCAAACAGCTAGATGAATGCGCAGTCTTTGAGAATGAGTAGTTGATGCTGGGTAACCTGAAGGAGATCAGTGGGGGTACCTGAGATCTCCAACTCCCAGACACAGGCCCTTCATCTAAGGCACCTTGCTCCCTGTCCTGTGAGGCAACACAGCAATACAAGCTGAGTTTTGAACCTGACAGGTGTAGACTGGATGGTCTAAGCCAAGTGACTTCACTTTTTGCACTTCAGTGTCATTAGTAAAATGGAATTACTTTTTCAATCTGCCTCATAGTGGTGACTTTATTTTGTTTTTTTCAAAAATCACTAGGAGATAGATAGAGGTATATGTATATATACACACATATATACCTATATATGCACACACACATATAGCATAAGTGAGCAATCATGTTATCTGTTACTAGTTGGCCATACCTTGGACAGAATTCCTAAAACAAGTGCTTCACCCCCTAGCTGACCTTATTTTAAAATCACTAGCTTTTAAAAAAAAGAATCACTAGCTTTTGGATTAGTACAATTTTTTTGTTGTATTTTTATTTTTATCTTTTGGTACAGGAGACTGAACCCAGGGATGCTTAACATTCCCAGGACTTTTTATTTTTATTTTGAGACAGGGTCTCACTAAGTTGCTTAGGGTCTTGCTAAGTTGCTGGGGCTAGCTTCAAACTTGTGATCCTCCTGCCTGATTAGATATGATTTATAAAAGCATTTTCAAAGCAGGTCTTTGCACATGCTAGGCAAGTACTCTATTGCTGAGCTACACTCCCAGCCTGGACAACTTAACAAGACCATATCTCAAAGTAAAATGTAAGAAAGGACTTGGGCAAAAAAGAAAATACCTTAGTTCAAAGGAAGCCAGTCTAGACCAGATACTGTGTTTATACCAAATAGATCCAGGGATTTGCTAGGCTCTATTCACTGTGGGCCCCAATTCAACAGGATAACACAAGTTTAGAATGAAATTAAAGCATGACTACCATGGAGTTGGTTTTTGGTTTTAATTTAGAAACGAGGTGGGAGGACACTGAATCAGAGGCTTCTTTCAAAGTGTCGCCCATTCTATAATTCAGTGGGCTCCATGCACTATGGAATGTTTGAATTGATGCCTTTGAAGACTTTTCTGTACATCTTTAATGTATACACTTCACATTAAGAATGCTGCACTTAGGGAGGCTGAGACAGGAGAATCGCGAGTTCAAAGTCAGCCTCAGCAACGGCGAGGCGCTAAGCAACTCAGTGAGACCCTGTCTCTACATAAAACACAAAATGGGGCTGGGGATGTGGCTCAGTGGTCGAGTATCCCTGAGTTCAATCCCCGGTACCAAAAAAAAAAAAAAAAAGAAAAAAGAATGCTGCTGTTAGTCCAGCCCTTATAATCGCAGCAAGATGCTGCAGGGCTTATATGGTGAGGAAATGATTCACACCTTGGAATGTTCATTGCACTTGCTCCTGGGCCTGGAGGCTGGAAATGCAGCCGATCATTGTGCAACACCGCACGCTCTGTCTTGTCTGACTGGCTCTGTCTTTGGAAATGAAGAAATAGAAGAAAATCATTTGAGTTTTGCCTAGAGTTAAGGTTCTAAATGGTCCCTCACATCCTCTTTCAGATAAAGTCTTTTATAGAGGCTGTACTGTACATAGAACTTTAATACTTTCTCCATTCTCTTCAAAGGTGAATTTTTTGGCTTTTTCCATTTGGTGCATGTCCTCTCATTGGCCTGGTCACCTTAGATCAGACACAAAGGTAATGTTATCCAGGATTGGTCAGATGGATGATCTCATTTACATTCCACATTCAGGATATCTCATTTCTTTTTCCATTTACCCAAGTATCAGACTAGCAAGCCAAGATGACCTTGCCAGATAGACTAAAAACTAATAATAAATGAAGTACCATCAATACACTAGCTGAAAGCACAGACTTTCATTTCAGACAGACCTGAGTTTCAACCCTCTCCTAACTGTGAAACTTGGGGCAAGTTAATTTTAAACTCTGATTCAGTGTCTTCACTTATAATTCAAGGATAGTAGTACCTATCTACTGAGTTGCTTTGAGGATCTAGTTGAGATAATGCACAGAAGATATTTAGCCCAGGACTGAACACAAAGAAAGCACTCAAAATTGCTAGCTAGAATTTCATTATGTCTTCATAATTACCACCATCTTGTTATGTAAATTACCTGAAATAGATATGGTCATTGTGACCAATTTCAAAGGTGGGTCTGCATGATGTCCACTCTGACCCTTTCTAAAACCCACTGTGCCTGTACTCTTTTGCAGCTGGGCTTCTGCATGTGACCAGGCTTCTGCTCAGCAGGTGTTCCAGGAAGGTGGAAGTGATTCAGGTGAAGTGGCAGCTGCATGTAGATGGATCTGTCCTTCTGCAATTACCATAATGGAAGAGCTTTGTTAGAAATTCCAGTGTCTAAGCCAGGCGCGGTGGCGCAAGCCTGTAATCCCAGCACTTAGGGAGGCTGAGACAGGAGAATCGCGACTTCAAAGCAACGGCGAGGCGCTAAGCAACTCAGTGAGACCCTGTCTCTACATAAAATACAAAATAGGGCTGGGGATGTGGCTCAGTGGTCAAGTACCCCTGAGTTCAATCTCCAGTACCAAAAAAAAAAAGTTCCACTGTCCAGCTTCCAGCATTATAGGTACTGACCAGTAAGCAGCAGAAGTGGGGTTTCCATGAGAACATTCCTGTTTCTTTTTTTTTTGTTCCAGGGATTGAACTCAGGGGTACTGAACCACTGAGCCACATCCCCAGCCCTATTTTGTGTTTTATGTAGAGACAGGGTCTCACTGAGTTGTTTAGTGCCTCACTGTTGCTGAGGTTGGCTTTGAACTCGCAATTCTCCTGTCTCAGACCTCCCAAAGTGCTGGGATTACAAGCGTGAGCTACTGCGCCCAGGGCTGAGAACATTCCTGTTTCTGACTGGGCATTCCTCCTAGGATTGTTTCTGGTATACTAACTTACTTCCTTGGAACTGCTGGAAATCCTGTGAACTACCTAATACCCTGCTGTAATCCCTTTCTGTTAAAAATAGCTAGAGTGAATTCTGTTGTCCGCAACCGAGAACACAGTAATTATCAGAATGATCAACATAGTAATTACCCGAATAATCCTTATTATTACAGTAATAAAGCTTTTTTATTAAGTGTATTCAGGCTACTAAAGGATAAAGAAAGGTATGTATGAGCTGGGTGTGGTGACACTCCTGTAATCCCAGCAACTCATTAGGCTGAGGCAGGAGGATTGTGAGCTCAAAGCCAGCCTCAGGGGCTGGGATTGTAGCTCAGCGGTAGAGCGCTTGCCTCGCATGCGTGAGGCCCTGGGTTCGATCCTCAGCACCACATACAAAGCAATAAAATAAAAACATTGTGTCCTTCTACAACTAAAAAAAAAAAAAAAAGCCAGCCTCAGCAATTTAGTGTGTCCCTAGGAGATCCTGTCTCAAAACTAAAATATAAAAAAAAATGGCTGGGAATGTGGCTCAGTGATTAAGCACCCCTGGGTTCAATCCCTGGTACCAAAACAAAACAAAACAAAAACAACAACAAAACAGGTTTCCATTCATGTGGTATTTTTTAGGATAAGTGCAGTTTGAAGGCAAAGACACAGGTTTTTTGTTTGTTTGTTTTTTTAATTCTTTTTTTAGTTGTAGATGGACACAATGTCTTTATTTTATTGCTTTGTATGTGGTGCTGAGGATCGAACCCAGGGCCTCACGCATGCGAGGCAAGCGCTCTACTACTGAGCTACAAAGTTTTCATATGTGCTTTTCACTTTTCTTTTTCTTTTTTAAGCAACTCACTAAGTTGCTTAGGGCCTTGCCAAGTTGCTGAGGCTGGCTTTGAACTTGCAATCCTCCTGCCTCAGCCTCCTGAGCTGCTGGGATTCTTGTGTGCCACCAAGCCTAGCTGTTTTTGTTTTTGTTTTTTTTTTTTCCTAAGTCTTAATTTTCTTTGGCAGCAGAAAGGCTTTTGTGAGGAACTAATGGAATGGACTCATTAAACTTGAAGTTTTAGCCGGGGGCGATGGTGCACGTTTGTAATCCCAGCACTTCCGGGAGGCTGAGACAGGAGAATCACGAGTTCAAAGCCAGCCTCAGCAATGATGAGGCGCTAAGTAACTCAGTGAGACCCTGTCTCTACATAAAACACAAAATAGGGCTGAGGATGTGGCTCAGTGGTCAAGTGCCCCTGAGTTCAATCCCCAGTAACAAAAAGAAAAAAAAAAAAAACTTGAAGTTTTATAGAAAAGAATTGTCTTGGTCTTTCTGGAGGATTACAGGGGAGCCTAGCTGGCAGTGTTCTCTACAAATTAAAATGGGTGTGAAAGGTGGGCCGAAAAGCCAGTGTATGGGTGTCAGTACTCGGTTTGGTATGTTATATAGAGTCATTAAAGTACTCACTTATAGGATGGTACCCAGTATGTGCTCAATTATGATGATGAGAATGCCATGAAAGAAGTAATTAACAAGATCATTGAGATCCAGACAAATTTTGAATTAATGAAAAATTAATGTGTGATGGGTACAGGCCTGGGTGAAGTGTGGCTGCAGTTCCACTGTTATTCTTACCTGGTTTTGGTAGTGGTGATAGTAGTTTCTAAATCACAATGTCAAATTCTTTCTCCCTGCAAAGACTGATCTTTTGCTGTAGTCTCTTGAGTATGAGACCATTGACAACTCTCCTGTCACTTTAAGGCCATTTTTCCCTCTTAGACCCTCCTACCAATTTGTAATGACCTCTTCAAAGCAGATCAGAGAACTTTCCACACTGCTAAGGTAACAGGCAGAAATATCAAAGTGCTTAAGATTCTTATTTTCTATCTTCCTCAAGAAAAGAGCACACGCAGCCAAGCGCGGTGGCTCAAGCCTGTAATCCCAGCACTTAGGGAAGCTGAGACAGGAGAATCGCGAGTTCAAAGCCAGCCTCAGCAACAGCGAGGTGCTAAGCAAATCAGTGAGACCCTGTCTCTACATAAAACACAAAATAGGGCTGGGGATGTGGCTCAGTGGTCGAGTGCCCCTGAGTTCAATCCCCAGTACCAAAAAAAAAAAAGAAAAGAGCACACGTGGCAGTGCATGCCTATAATCCCAGCGGCTCTGGAGGCTGAGGCAGGAGGATCGCGAGTTCAAAGCCAGCCTCAGCAACTTGGCAAAGCCCTAAGAAACTTAATGATACCCTGTCTCTAAATAAAAATAAAAAGGCCTGGAGATGTGGCTTAGTGGTTAAATGCACCTGGGTTCAATTTCCAGTACAAAAAGAAAGAAAAGAGCACAAAAAATGGGGGACCTCTGGGCTGGGGATATAGCTCAGTTGGTAGAGTGCTTGCCTGGCATGCACAATCCCCTATGTTCAATCCCCAGCACCACCGAATAAATAAATAAATAAATAAATAAATAAATAAATAAATAAATAAATAAATAAATAAAAATGCTGGACCTCTGGCTTAGTCGGGTGCTGTATTAGTTTCTCTGGCTGCTTTAATTTAAACTTAGTGGCTTAAGACAACACAAATCCACTATCTTGAAGTTCCAGAGGTAAAAAACCCAAAATCATTTTCATAGGGATTTAGCAAAGTGTCTCTGGGATTGGCTCCTTCGGAGGATTTGGTGGAGAGTCCACTTTCCTCCCTTTTGCCTCAGAGTTCCTGCCTCACATCACTCCAGCCTCTTTTTCCATGGTCATATCTCCTCCAACAGACTCTGAGTCTTCTGCCTTTCTGTTTTAAGGACACTTGTGATTGGGCAGAGCCACCAAGATAATCCAGGATAGTCTCTCCATCACTCCAGATCCTTAATTTAGTCACATCAAGTACGATTTTGCCATATAATGTAACATCCACAGAATTTGGGGGATTAGGGCTTATTCAACCTATCATAGGTAAGAAGAAACTGAGTTCTAGTTTCCTTAGTCAATGGGGGCTTACTATGGGTTATATGGAAAAGCAAAGATAGGAACTCAAGCAAATCAACAGGCATTTGAGATACAACAAAGAAATCCCTTCACCTTGTGCTCCCTCAGCAGCAGGTGCGTTTTGCTAAGGACTCCAGACTTCTACCATGATCACAACTCTGCTGCTGCCTCCTCTTCTTTGCTGTCCAGCAGTCAGTCATCCCCACAGTATCTGGTAAGGGCGCCCACTTTCTGCCAGGCTCTTGCATGAGGACATCTCATTGGCTACTGTCTAGCCTATAGAAGGCAGCTTTTGAATCAGTCACCAATCCTTGGTCCAATCAGCTTTGGCTAGGAAAGCTGGACCACAGGACACAATCAAGGCCTCTAATGCATAGAAACCACCCAAAACAAAGTCATTGACCTCAGAGTTTGGGCAATATTTTTTACATCTGGATTTGCAAAACTAGGTGCTTATTACAAGTGGGTTTTCATTACTATTTACAAAGTATTCTTATGAGGAATGAATTAAAAAGTGTCCCCAAATAAATAGGGATCTGGGAAGTAACAGGATTGCTGTGATGTCCTACAGTCTAATCATAGGATAATTGTAGGAAAAGATATGCAGATCACAAAAGTCTTCAAGGGTGAAGATCTTTTACTTTTCTTTCTTTTTTTTTCTTTTGATACTGAGGATTGAACTCAGGGGTACTTGACCACTGGGCCACATCCCCAGCCCTACTTTGCGTTTTATTTAGAGACAAGTCTCACTGAGTTGCTTAGCACCTCACCATTGCTGAGGCTGGCTTTGAACTCATGATTCTCCTGTCTCAGCCTCCCAAAGTGCTGGGATTATAGGCATGCACCACCAGGTTGAAGATCTTTATGGTACTTCAAGTCATATAAAGAAAACAGACTGAAATTCCCAAGTACAGAGTCATCGATTTAAAATAGTCCTTACAGCTTTTAGGAGACTGAATTTAATTCAGAAGCTATTTTATGAATGTTTACTGTCTTTGAAAGAGGAGATCAGGAAAAGAGAGAAGTCATCTGCAGTGACTTCTCTTTGATGGGAGGCAGAGAGCCTGTTACACTGAATATTCTTGGATCGTGTCAGATAATCATAGGTTCAGCCACCGGATTAGTCATATCATGAATTTCATAATCACCATGTAATTGACACAGACCTTTAAACAGTCCTTTCTCCCTGGAAGCCAATTTATTGCTGGAATTAAATGAACTGTCACTCTGTAGAAAATGGAACCAGCTTTTCATTTGGCTCACCTTGGCTATGGGCAGGCACTTTCTAGGAGTTAGTGTTCTTTTTGGCCAAGCTGTCCAAGCAAAACAAGCAGATGGTATTTAAAAATGCGAAGGTTTATTCTCCAAGTGGGGGCCCAGAGCAAAGGTAAAGGAGAAAGTGTTTAACATCCAAGCTGTTAAGGGAATTAATTAACTTATTGTCCTATTTTCCACTACGTAAACACAAACAAGTCTTGAAACCTGTCAGGTGCATCTATTCTAACACAGACTCTGGAGCCAGAAGGACCATTCGAATTCCAGTTTGGCCGCTTACCTACAATCTGACCTTTGGCAGTTGGAACCTACAGGGATACATGATCCAAGAAAAGACTGTGATGATTAAAATCAGGTGAAATGCATATTGCAGTTTGCATAAGAGGAACCCTCCAAAAGCCTTACCTACTTTTGTTATTTATTGTCACTCTTGTCACTCCAAATCTCCAAGTCCTATCTAGAGTCTTGGGGCTGCCTGCAAGCACAGTTTTGTTTTTTTTTAAAGTGCTTTAGATTGAACCCTAGATTAGAGAGGAAATTCTCATTATGGTTAGAAAATGTGGAATGTAGTCAGGTTGGGGAATGAAGGTAGTTCGTAGTTCTGTTCCTTTATATTTTTTTTTTTAGTTGTTAATGAACCTTTATTTTATTTATTTGTATGTGGTGCTGAGAATCGAACCCAGTGCCTCGCACATGCCAGGCAAGCGCTCTGCCACTGAGCCACCGCTCCAGCCTCCTTTATATTTTTTCCCAAATAAATTCAGCCCCTTGTGAATAACTCCCTACTCCTGGTCTGCAGTGTGTCGATTTTCTTTGAACCCACTTAGAACAATATAAAATCTCCTCCCACATCCCCTCACACTTTTATTCATAACTTCCAAATAAATGGAATGGCATGACTGAAAGCATGTTAGGATAAGGTCATCCTAGATAGACTGCCTATTCAAGCCATGTGAGAGCTCTCAGAGACTTGACATCTCTTACTGTGCCCCCTTTACTACCAGGCAATGGACAGTCACTGCCAGGTTTATGGTCTTCTTCAACAGAATATGCTATTGAGGGATTTCCTGGACAGAATAGTTTCTTTGGGTACAAGTTTCCAAATCTAGTGACCATTTCTATCTAATTCTATTAGTGCTTCATCCAGAATAGTGCCTCGACAAATAAACACTTCAGTCTGATTTTTTTTTTTTTAATTTTAGATACCAGGGATTGAACTCAGGGACACCCAACCAGTGAGTCATATCCCCAGCCCTGTTTTGTTTTGTTTTGGTACTGGGGACTGAACTCAGGAGCACTTGACCACTGAGCCACATCCCCAGCCCTATTTTGTGTTTTTTGTAGAGACAGGGTCTCACTGAGTTGCTTAGTGCCTCGCCATTGCTGAGGCTGGCTTTGAACTTGCAATTCTCCTGTCTCAGCTTCCCTAAGTGCTGGGATTACAGGCTTGCGCCACCGCGCCCGGCTCCTGTTTTGTATTTTATATAGAGACAAGTTCTCACTGAGTTGCTTAGCACCTCACTAAATTGCTGAGGCTGGCTTTGAACTCACAATCCTTCTGCCCGAGCTGCCGGGATAATGCACCACCATGCCCGGCCAAGTCTGATTCTTAATAAAAATTTATTAGCAAATATTGACTGTGGTTAAGAGAAGAGGTTCTGGAGTCCCACTACACACAGGACAACTACCTTTCTTGACCTCTGTGGCAGTTAGACGGGGACCCAGTAACAGGGTAATTGAAGGAAGACATATAATTATGCCATTTAACAAGCCTGGCCCCAAAATGTCCCACAGAATCTTCTATACTACTTGGCAGTCATACAGGAAAAATCTAGAAGTTTGAAATTCAAGGAGGCTCTCAGGATTATGGAGCTACAAGATAGGAGAAGACTAGATCAACCATTCACGGTGGTGCATGCCTATAATCCCAGCAACTCTGTAGGATTGCAAACTTAAGGCCAGCCTCAGCAGTTTAGTAAGACCTTGTCTCAAAATAAAAAATAAAAATGGAACCGAGTGTAGTAGCGCACGCCTGTAATCCCAGCACTTTGGGAGGCTGAGACAGGAGAATCGCGAGTTCAAAGCCAGCCTCAGCAACAGCGAGGCACTAAGCAACTAAGCACTAAGCGAGGCACTAAGCACTAAGCACTAAGACCCTGTCTTTAAATAAAATGCAAAATAGGGCTGGGATGTGGCTCAGTGGTCGAGTATCCCTGAGTTCAATCCCCAGTACCAATAAAATAAACAAACAAACAAATAAATAAATAAATCAAATAAAAATGGCTGTGGATATAGCTTTGTGGTAAAGCACTCCTGGGTTCAATCCGCAGTACTGCAAAAGGAAGAGGAGGAGGAGGAGGAGGAGAAGGAGGAAGAAAAAGGAAAAGCCTGGATCCCTGAGTCACAGCCTGGAGAAGATTGCCCAGGAGAACTGCCCAACTCACATTCTTTGTGGGAAGAGAGAGAAAAGAATTTTTGTTACATTAAGCCACAGAAAGCTGGGGATTCTTTGCTATTGTAGCAAGTGCTGATTAACATGTTTTAAAAATTCTTAGAGCACAATAAGGGCTTAGTAAATGTTAGTTTTTATTAACATTATTATCTGTTGCATAAGTTTATATTTACTGAATGTTACAGGTAGTATTTCATGTTTCTGACAACACCTAAGTACTCAGGCCTTGCTCTCTTCCATCAGAGATCCTTTATCTGTGCTCTGTCTCTGCCTGACCTGCTTCTTCCTTCTCTCTTCATATAGTCAACTACCTCTCATCCTTAAGATCACAGCTCAAATGTGCTTTCTTATGAAAACCTTTAACTCCCTAGATTAGGTCAATGTCATCTATTCCATAATCTCATAGATCTCTTAACATCTCCCACAGGGTACTTAGCATCATTTGTCACTACATGACTATGTAATGCTTTGATGAATGATCCTCTTTCTCACATAGAGTGTTCAACAAGACAGCTACATTCCCGTCCCAGACATCTCAGTCATATTAGATGTCCCTCATGCCCGGCCTAGTGCCTGGCATACAGTATCTGCTAAAGAAGACTAGGTATGTGTGCCCCTGCATAGGTGGATCTCACATGCTATCTCCTTCTTAGTGGGGTCAAATAGCAGTTTTAGAGCTAGTTTTTCTGTTTGCAAAGTTCACTTAATTTTTTTCATGGAAGCCCAGAATCTGGAAAATGATTCACAATAACCTAACCACACTTACAGGATATCTGCTTCCTGGCTGTATGATTCCCAGGAAAGTAAATTGGCTAGCATTCAGAAGCCCATTTGTTGAAGAAAGAAAGGGGGTAGTTTGAGAGAATTTACTTCTATTAGGGTGGAAAATAAATCTTGTTCTCTTAAAGAATATATATTTCTTCCAGATACAGCTTTTTTTTTCTCCATTAGATACCATTAAAATCATGCCTAGTGAAGACTCTGTCCCATAGTAGGACCCTGATAAGTATCTGTGGATTGCTATTTCTAATTCCCATATAATTACAGCCTTTTGTTATGACATTACCTGTATCTCTACAATGGAAGTGTGTGAAGGATTAGTGACTATAAACTAGACTACAGGACCACAGATTCCTTGAAGTTAAAAAAGCGTCATAGCCGGGCATGGTGGCTCAAGCCTGTAATCCCAGCACTTAGGGAGGCTGAGACAGGAGAATCGTGAGTTCAAAGCCAACCTCAGCAATGGCGAGGTGCTAAGCAACTCAGCAAGACCCTGTCTCTACATAAAACACAAAATAGGGCTGGGGATGTGGCTCAGTGGTCGAGTGCCCCTGAGTTCAATCCCCAGTACCAAAAAAAAAAAAAAAGCGTCATAATCATCATCATCATCATCAGAAGACGAAGAAGAAGAAAGGAAAATAAAACCATCATGATCATTGTCAAAATTTGTCATTATCTCATTTGATCTTAACAATCTTGTAAGTTGTATTCCCATCTTATTTATTTATTTATTGGTACCAGGGATTGAATCCAAGAGCACTCAACCACAGAGCCACATCCCCAGCCCTATTTTGTGTTTTATGTAGAGACAGGGTCTTAGTGAGTTGCTTAGCACCTCGCCATTGCTGAGGCTGGCTTTGAACTCACAATTCTCCTGTCTCAGCCTCCCTAAGTGCTGGGATTACAGGCTTGCGCCACCGCGCCCAGCTTGTATTCTCATTTTATACATGAGGAAATTATACCCAAAGAAGATAACGAAAGGGCTGGGGCTGTAGCTCAGTGGTAGAACACTTGCCTAGTACATGTGAGGCACTGGGTTCAATCCTCAGCACCACATAAAAATAAATTAAATAAAATAAAGCTATCATGTCCATATATAACAAAAATATATTTAAAAAAAAAGAAGATAAGGAACATGTAAAAGTTTACCTAGCTAGTAAGTAACAGAGCCAAGATTTGAGCTCAGGCCTATCTCATTGCCCATCTCGAAAGTTCATGTTTCTGTGCAATACATGGTAACTTGGTATCTCTACAACACCTGGAACAACTTGGTTGATTGATATCAATCAATCATTGGTTTCAAACAGCAGAAAATCAATCTGATTATTATAAACAGAAAGGAATTACATGGATACTACGAATTTATAAGAAGCTGGAGAACCAGACAAAAATTAAGATACAGTTATGGTAACTATAGTTGATAATAATGTATTATAAGTGCTAGGAGCATAGCTCAGTCACAGAGCACTAGCTTAGCAGGTTGAAGACCCTGGGTTCAATCCCCAGCACTGCAAAAAACAATAAGAAAAAATGTATTATACAGTGAAAATTGCCAACACACATGCACATGTGCACACACAGAAGATTGGGATGGAGGGGCTGCCGCGGTTGTGGCTCAGTGGTAGAGCGCTTGTCAAGCACGTGTGAGGCACTGGGTTTGATCCTCACCATCACAAAAAATAAATAAATAAAATAAAGGTATATGTCCATCCACAACTAAAAAATAAAAAATTTAAAAAAAAATTGGGATGGGGCCTAAGGAACAGAGTACAGGATAATCATCTTTCAGTAGGAATAATCTTACCAGGATGGCTCCTCTAACTCCCTCCAATGCACAGGCGTTCTAACTTTGCATCTATCTTGGCCTCATTTGTTCTGAATTGAAAGTCTAGAAAGAGAGCATCTGATTGGCCAGCCTCTCGTTTCCCTTTGTCTCAACTAAGCATGTTGGGGAAGAAGTGAGTCTCAGAACCTTTCTACTTCCCTAGTGGTGTGACTGCTGTGACTCACTCAGTGGGAAGCTCCTCCAGATAGAGGGAGGGCTTGGATTCGAGGCAGCCAGAGCTCTGACAAATTTACCACCACAGGGGTGAATTAATTCAGGCCTGCTCCAGTCATTGAATCACAATTCATATTTTAGTCCCCTTGCTGATATCAGAGAAAGCCCAGAAGCACATTTACAAGTCATCATTTAGCACAGTTTATAAGCATGATTCATTTTCATTTTCATTTTAGAAGGTGACATTTCCTGATGAACATCGGGAAGGCTTCCTAATAGGGAGCCTGTGGCCTCCTGCCCTGATTTAAGTGACCCACTTATGAACAAACTTCCAGGCTCCAAGTTGGGGAGAACCATCTGAGTGTGGGGGTCCAGATCCAGTGGGAAAGAATCACCTTTTGATTGTTCTCAGAAAAACTATCTTCCTAACAGTAATAGGCATAATGGGCGCTTCCTGACTCTATGGGATTTCAGAGCACCTGGCTTTTCCTGTCACTCACCTGACACATCTGGGTTTGCCTTCCACCTAAATCATGTGAAGGCCAAATGGGTAGTGTGAGTGCAGCTGAGCCAGCTGTGCTGGGGGCAGCTACAGCTCAGTGTATAATACTGTACAGTCACAACAAGGAGACATTTTTCTTTCTTTCTTTTTTTTTTTTTGATTCTGGGGAGTGAATCCTGAGGTACTCTACCACTGAACTCCACCCCCAATCCTTTTATTTATTTATGCATTTATTTAAAAAATATTTTTTAGTTGTCAATGGAATTTATTATTTATGTGTGGTACCAAGAATCGAACAAGCGCTTTTCCATTTAGCTACAACCTCAGGCCCCTTTTTATTTTTTGAGATAGGATTTTGCTTAGTTGCTGAGGCTGGCTTCAAGCTTGCCATCCTCCTGCCTCAGGCTCCTGAATCACTGGGATTACAGGTATGCGCCACTGTGACTGGCTAGAAAGAGACTTTTTAAATAAACAAAACCCTAGGGTTTGCACGTGCATGTGTGGGTGGATGGGGCACGAGTGTTTGTGCTGCTGAGTATCAAACTCAGGACCTCATGCATGCTAGGCAAACACTACCACTAAGCCACATCCTCAGTCTTAAAACCCTAGTCTACCTGATGCTGTCTATAATTAACTTACTTTTAAATTTTAAATGAAGAAATTTGAATGTTTCATTTTGTCAGTGAACTATTTTTTCTCTTTGATTTAATAGATTAGACATGCTGTTCCTACACATGGTGCAAAAAGTAGAATAATAAAAAAATATTTTGTGGGCTGAAAGTGTAGCTCAATGGCAGAGTGCTTACCTAGCATATGGCAGTCCCTGGGTTCAAACCCCAACACCAAAAAAAAAAAAAAGAAACTAAAAAGAACAAAAAGAAGGGGGCTGGGGTTATGGCTCAGTGGTAGAGCGCTCGCCTAGCATGCATGAGGCACTGGGTTCGATCCTCAGCACCACATAAAAATAAAATAAACATACTGTGTCCACCTACAACTAAAAAATAAATATTAAAAAAAAAAAAAAAAAAAAAAAGAACAAAAAGAAGGCTACTGTGGTCTGAGGGGTGGACCGGAACTGATGGCTGATGCAGGCCTCCTTGTGTGGATCCCAAAGTAGAAGCAGGACCCTATCAGTGGACGATGTACACCCTCACATTCAAAAACCTGCTCCCTTTAATCTGTGAATCCTGGCCTTGCCTGTCCTGAGAGCCACTTCTTAATGTGAAGCCACTGGTACTTTTCTTTGGAAACACTTTTCTGCAGATTCTTGAGCATAATACAATGAAAACTTTCTCAGAATTCTGTATATCAGAGTGTCATGCCAGAACTCATGGGACTGGGAGATACTGGGCATTGAACCCAGGGGTGTTGTACCAGTGAGCTACATACCCATTCCTTTTTTCTTTTGGGGGGGGGGTACCAGAGATTGAACTCAGGGGCACTTGACCACTGAGCCATATCCCCAGCCCTATTTTGTATTTTATTTTATTTTAAAAAATTTTTTTTTAGTTGTTGATGGATCTTTATTTTATTCATTTTTTATTTATATGTGGTGCTGAGGATCGAACCCAGTACCTCACGGATGCTAGGCAAGCGCTCTACCACTGAGCTACAGCCCCAGTCCTATTTTGTATTTTATTTACAGACAGGGTCTCACTAAATTATTTAGTGCCCCACTGTTGCTGAGGCTGGCTTTGAACTCGGAATCCTCCTGTCTTGGCCTCCCACGCTGGTGGGATTACATGCGCTACCGCACCCAGCTTTTTTCTTTTGAGATAAGATTTCACTAAGTTGCTGAGGTTGGCCTCAAACTCGTGATATTTCTGCCTCAACCTACAATAATACTGACTAAATTACAGACTCTAATCTGTTCCAGGATGCTACATTAAGTCAAGTAATTTTTTTTCTTTTCTTAAGGTTGAAATGATT
>PVHX01006854.1:16614-45732 GCA_004024805.1 Geosciurus inauris
GGTACTGGGGATTGAACTCAGGGGTATTCGACCACTGAGCCACATCCCTAGCCCTATTTCGTGTTTTATGTAGAGACAGGGTCTCACTGAGTTGCTTAGTGCCTCGCCATTGCTGAGGCTGGCTTTGAACTCGCGATTCTCCTGTCTCAGCCTCCCTAAGTGCTGGGATTACAGGCTTGAGCCACCGCGCCCGGCTGCCAACTTAATTATTTCTAAGTGTACATTTCAATGACATTAAGTACTCACACTGCTTTTCAACTGTCGCGATTGTTCACCTCCAGAACTTTTTCATCATTCCAAACTGAAATTCTTACCCATTAGATGAGTTTTTTTAAGTATTTATTTTCAAACCTCTCAGATATTAAATTTAAATAATTTAGTCTAACTTTCCAGCAGAAGAACTATTAATGGGGTATGTCTGGCACACACAAGTTGCTTTTTTACCTATTTCTCCAGATAGTATCATCTTTTTTTTTTTTTGGTACTGGGGATTGAACTCAGGGGCACTTGACCACTGAGCCACATCCCCAGCCCTATTTTGTGTTTTATGTAGAGACAGGGTCTCACTGACTTGCTTAGCACCTTGCCGTTGCTGAGGCTGGCTTTGAACTTGCGATTTTCCTAACTCAGCCTCCCTAAGTGCTGGGATTACAGGCGTGTATCACTGCACCCAGCTCTGTTAGCAAAATTCTTTAAGAACCATCTTCCAGCTCTAGCTTCTTCCTTCTCTAGAACTACCCCGTTCTCATCTCAATTATTATAGCAATTTGTTAGATTATTTTATTGGGTCCATATGTTTCCAATAAGTTCTATTCCTAGAACCTCTTTTTTTTTTTTTTTGTAGTTGTAGGTGGACTGAATGCCTTTATTTTGTTTATTTTTTTATGTTTATTTTATTTATTTTTTTTATGTGGTGCTGAGGATCGAACCCAGTGCTTCACGCATGCAAGACAAGCGCTCTACCACTGAGTCACAATCCCAGCCCCTTATTTGTTTATTTTTATGTGGTGCTAAGGATCAAACCCAGTGCCTCCATGTGCTAGGTAAATGCTCTGCCACTGAGCTACAAATCCATCCCCTCCTAAACCTCTTTAGTGAGTCCAACTCATATCTAACCAAGAGCCCTACTTGATAGAGGATATTATTTTTAACAGCATGACTCCTGGAAAAAATAAAATATCTCTGGAGACAAGTCAGGAAAATATTGAATAATGTATTCTCCTGTGTCACCAGATGGTTGTACAGAAAGAAAAATGCCTGGTAGAATGGTCTAGAAATAGCCTTTCCCCTTAAGAAGGGTCCCCAGAGCTCCGAGAGTGATGATATAGGTTCTAGAAAAATACATGGAGAAAAAAAAGTAGAAAGTTCACACCAATTAGTGCTCTCAGGTGCTTCCAGACCCATGGAGGCTGCTTTCTGCCCTCTTCTTGGTACCTTCTAGAGCTAATGGTAGGACAGAGGCATGTGGGCTGTGGTGCTAGAGGAACTTGCATGAGAATCGTAGCTGCTTATTCTACACGTAATCTCGGTAGTTTGCAAAGCATCCCTGAACTTCGGTTTCCTCATTAGCAGAGTGAAGGGTGATATCTCATGAAGTTGTAGAATCAAAGTGATTATGTTTATAGAGTACTTGACACACTGTGACCATTTACCCTGTGCTGGGGTTTGAGTGTGTCTTCCAAAAGTTCATGTATTGTGCAGGGAATGGTGACACATGCCTGTAATCCCAGCACACGCTGATGAGAGTTCCACAGCTCTGTAAGAAGGAAGAATTAATTGGGTTCTACACCAAATGCAAAACTCAAGCAAGGAACTCTCCCAAGACACCATCAGCCAATTCTGCTAGGGTGAAGCCATCATAGGAGGTAGAGAGGAGCAACCTGTCTTCAAGGAGTTCTTTAGCCTCTGACATGACTGCATTGCAGAACCAGTTCCCTGATTGAAGGTTGTTTCTCATCATTTTGTTTTATTTATTTATTTTTAGTACCGAGGATTGAACTCAGGGGCACTCGACCACTGAGCCACATCCCCAGCCCTATTTTGTGTTTTATGTAGAGACAGGGTCTCACTGAGTTGCTTAGCACCTCGCTGTTGCTGAGGCTGGCTTTGAAATCGTGATTCTCCTGTCTCAGCCTCCCAAAGTGCTGGGATTACAGGCATGCACCACCATGCCTAGATTATTTCTCATTATTTTAAAGGAGGGTTTTTCTGCCTAAATATACACACATGCATAAGGCATCATTAAGAGCAGGGACATTACTGGAGTTGTGCAGTGTAGAACCTGCACAACCACACGCAGCAGCCCTGAGTAAGAGAATAGACTTTTCAGAGTCAGGAAAATCTAAGTCTACATGTCTACATCTCACTTCTGCTATTTATTCTCAGTTAAAAAAAATGAGCAAGCTGACCTTTCTAAATCTCACTTTCCTCGTTTGCAAAGTTGGAATAATTATAGTTGCTATCTCTTAGTGTGGCGAGGTTGTCAACGCAGTGCCTGCCACATACAAGATGCTAAATGATAGCATAGTAATTATTGTCATCCATAGCCAACTTTAGCTCTACCTTTAAGATCAAGGTACCCTGATTCTACCTGGAAGACTTTTCTAATTCCTCCCCAAGCTGGAACTTTGCGGGTGCTTCCCTCTCCCCTTGTGCTGTCTCTAATAATGATGGGCTTCCTCCAAGAAGTGCGACCTCCTGATGTCAGGAGCTGTCTTTCCAATTAGTATCACCAGTACCTAGAACAAAGCAGGCACATAGTAGGTACTCCATAAATACTAGTTGAATGAATAAACACATGGATGCTACATGCTGCCTTTGATGGGCCCAGGGTAAGCTTGCTCTTCATATTTTCTATCAAACCAATGATAAGGCTGGGTATGGTAGCATAGGTCTGTAATCTCAGCAACTCAGGAGGTTGAGGCAGGAGGATCAGAAGTGTTGAGGTCAGCCTCAGCAACTTAGGGGGCTCCTGTCTCAAAACAAAAAACAAGAAAGGGCTGAGGATGTGAATCAGTGGTTAAGCACCTCTGGATTCAATGCCTTGTACAAAAAGAAGGAAGGAAGGAAGGAAGGAAGGAAGGGAGGGAGGGAGGGAGGGAGGGAGGGAAAGACCCACCAGTGATAGGGACAAGAGGCAGAGAAATGGGACATCTCTGTGAGAATGTCTACTGGACATTTGGCAGGGACACCTCAGCCCCTTCCTGTGGTCATTTCTTGGGCAGAAGGAAAGCTGAGTGAAACCTTGTACCAAGCTGAGTCCGGAGAAGATAAACAAGCCAAGCATTTCACCTAGACAATGGCCCATTCTCCCTGACCGGGGAAGGTGGGAGCCGTGGGGAACCAGACAAACATCCTCTTCTAATTTCCTTCCGTCTGTGCTCAGCTCTTGCAAAGCATCACAGCCCACCCCCCCCAGCCCCCCACCGGCCCTTCATAGTAGGCGCTGGCCCCATGAGATCTCTGAGGGCTGGTTGGAGCTGAGCGAGTCTGAATCATTCCTAACCGCAATGGCCTTAGCGTGATGGAGAGTTTCTGTTTTCAGGGCGTGTTCAAAAGTGGGGTTTTGGTGGCACGGTTTGCTTCCATGTGGCCCCTGCCAACCGGGACCTGAGATTAGCAGTCGACATGAATCAAAATGATTGAACCACAAAACACCCGTGAAAATATTGTACAAACAAAAGCAATAACAGAAGTACAAAGCTGGGGCAGACGTGGTGGAACAGGAGCTCGTGCAAAAAGTGACTGTGCAGTCCAGACGCCTGTAGGCCCAGAGTGAGTCAGCTGCAAAATGTGGGTGCCAGCAACCTCAGGCAGGCCTGGACCAAATGGAACTTCCAGAAAAAGAAAGGTGCCAGCCCACTCTGCACAGCACAGGTCAGACCACCCCGGAGGACTGCTGGCTTGATCTGCCGCCCATCGCGGGACAGGAAGGGCGTGTTCCGAGCAGCTTCCAAGATCCGGAAGGAGGTGGAGAGGACTCAATAGGAGATGGGTGACCTGGGGAAAAAGCTGGCAGGGGCGGGGGTCTCTGGCCTGTAACTTTTTCTTGGAAGTTCTCCCCCTTCTGTCTGCTCAGGGAACTCCACTCATCCTCTAGGTCTCAGCTCCTGCCGCTTCTGTGAATCCCGCCTTCCTCCCTAAGCAGAATCAGCCCCGCTTCCATTGATTACCCCTCCACCTCCCGCATCTGGGACTCAGACCCCGTCGTTACAGTGTTTCTCATATGGGGCGAAGTTTTGAGTGTGTGGCTGAGCGGGGATCCCATCCTACTTAATTTTGCATCCCTCATGTTTGCCTTAGGCACTCGCTGTTTCTCAGAGATTGTCGGATGAATTAAATCATTGGCATGAAAAGCTATCTCCATTTTGACCATGAGGAAGAGACATTGTATTCTTTCCATGTGCCTCGAAAAGAAGGAACTGGGAGGGAGGGTGGAGACTGCATGAAAGTGGATTTCAGCTCAAAATTAGGAAGTAGTATATAATAATAATGATGACAGCTTTATTGCGTATTTTAGTAGTCTATTGCTGCATAATAAATTACTGCAAACCTTAGCAGCCTGCAACAATAATCTACGTTTACTATCTCACACAGTTTATGTGGGTCAGGAATTCAGGAGCTGCTTGGAAGAGTGGTTCTGGCTTGGGAATCACTTGGGAGGTTGTAGACATTTCTGGGGCTGCGGACATCTGAAGGCTTCCTTGGGGTTGGGAGATGATTCAAGATGGCACATGCTGTCGGCAGGACACCTCAGTTCCTTCCCTAAGGACCTTCTCCACAGAGTATTTGAGGGACCTTGAGACATGGCAGCTGGCTTCAGAACAAGGAGGAGATTTCAATGTTCTTTTTTTTTATAACCTTATCTTACAAGTGTCATTTCTACAATACTCAGGTGGGAAGAGACTCCTCATAGGCATGAATAGTAGGTGATGAAAACAGCGGGTCGGTCTTGGAGGTTGGCTATTATATTTAGTATTTTTTTAATGCAGTTCTGGGGATTAAACCCAAGGCCTTATATGTGTTGTGCAAGCCCTCTGCCACTGAACTACACCTCCAGACCAAGATGATTTAATTCTAAGATGTCAGTTCTCACCAAAATTAATCCATAAATTTATGCAACTTTATTCAAAATCTCAACAAGATATATATATATTTTTAGAGTTGAGGCCTCCCATTGAACTTGAAATTTATGCAACTTTATTGATTTATTCAAAATCCCAACAAGATATATTTTTTTAAGAGTTGGGGTCTCTTATTGAACTTGAAATAGCATAGTATGAACTGTGAGGAATCTCTTGCCATCAAGATGGAGTCAGCTACCCTAACTTAGTTACTGTACCTAGGGATGATGACAAAATCAAGTGCCAGTCAGCCTTCCACAAGTGGAACAGTAGCTACACAGTAGTGAAGAACCCAGGAAAGACCTGTGCTGTTAGTAGCTGGGTATTGTAATTTGCTTCCATTGGGCCTAGTCGTCTGAGCCTGAGGGGACTCTCTCAGGTCAGGCCTCATTCTCCCATGGCCTTTAATAGTTCGTAATTGTGTAGCCCTACATATCAGTAAAAAATTTTTGAGCAACAAAAAGGAGACAGAGATTGGGTTTTACCTTGCTGCTCAGGCTGATCTTGAACTCCTGGGCTCAGGTGATCGTCCTGCCTCAGCCTCCTGAGTAGCTGGGATTACAATTGTGAGCTGCCCCACCCCACCTTAAAGTAAAAATTTTAATGAAATGTAACATATATACAGAAAGCTACACCTATCCTAAGTATACAGCATAATGAATTTTTGCCAAGTGAATGACTCTATACCATGGACTCAGATATTATCAGAACCTCAGGACACCCTCAGCATTCCCCACCCTGGGAACTAGGGAATAGCTTTGTTTCTTTTGAACTTTCTATAAATGAAGTGTGGATGGGATATAAAAGGGAGGTATATAATTGAATAAAATAAGAGCAGTTCCTTGATGATGATGATATGCCATGAACTCAGGGATATGATTAACTCAATTGTCTATACCTAAGGTCTTCGAAAATCTACAAAACAAAATGTAAAGATTTATGGTCAATCTATCTTACCAAGTCTAGGCATGTCTGAATTCTAGGGTTGGGTCCAATTTAGAGTCAGACTGCTTCTACCTCTCTCTGCCTCACCAGCTCCAAATAGCAGCAAATTCCTTTAGGGACTAATAACATCTTAGACTGGGTGATAGAGACTCTCAGCTCTTGCAGTTGGGTTCTTTTCATCTTTGTTTCCTCATCTGCTAAATGAGTTTACTTGTCTTCTCTTATTCACAAGGATTTGAGGAGAGAAATCAAAATTAGGCAAGATGTGAAAATACCTTATAAATTGTAAAGCATAACTAGAACAAAAGCCACCATAATTATCATTTTATTATGTTTTTTGCATAACTGGTGTTAAACTCAAGATCCCTGGTCCTTTTTAATTTTTATTTTGAGGTAGGGTCTTGCTGAGTTGACCAGGCTGACCTCAAATTTGTGATCCTCCTGCCTCAGCCTCCCAAGTAGTGGGATTGTAGGCATATATCACTGTATCCAGCTATAATAATTTTTCTGGGTTTTTCTTTTTTTGGTACCAATAATTTAATATAGGGATAGGTGCTCTACCACTGAGTTACATCTCCAGCCCTTTTAATTCAATTTTATTTTTTTTAGACAGGGTCTTGCTAACTTGCTTAAGGTTTTGCTAAATTGCTGAAGCTAGACTTGAACTTGTGATCCTCTTGTCTCAGCTTCTCAAGTTGCTGGGATTACAGATGTGTGTCACTGCACTCAGCTATAATTATCATTTTCAAAAGAATTTTTGAAGCAATTCCAGCCTGGATTTTAAAAAAATCTTTAAATTATTTTTATCATGTATAATATTTAATAACATATAAGAAATGTTTTGATTTGTGGGAAAAGATAAGCCCTCAAGTTGAACTCTTAAGTGCTATGTGGTTTGTGGATATTACTTATTTATTTATGTGTTAAACTTCAGATTATGTGTAATAAACTGTGGTACGATGCTATTGATTTCTTTGCATTAGAAGCTGAATTAAATGTACATTACTCTGGGTGTGGTCACCATAGAGGAAGCTTAAAAAGTTTTGAGGGATAATAAGTGAAGACCATTAGGGCTCTTTAGACACTGTCTCCCGTTGATCCCCATCACTCTGGGGAAGTTTTACTGCACTTTGGTCACATGTACATCCTTGTCTTAATGCTTTCTTTAATGGCTTCTAATGGCTATGTGGCTACGTCACTTACTTTATAAAGTAAGTGTAAAGTAAGTTGTATTCCTCAACCTTGTCTGGGGCACATTTTAGAAAAGTGTGACTTTGAGTATATCTGTGTCAAATACAAAATTCCACAGTGTGTCTTCTTTTGTTTCATGTGTCCATTTGCTCATTCATTCATTCACCTAACAAATTATTAAATATTTACGTTGTGTTATGCATTGAGCCAGTTGTAGTGTTTACCACCAAATTACAGGATTATTATCTCTGTGATCAGTACTTGGAAGTGAATTATTATTTACTTGTTCTGGGAGAATATTAAATTATTGGGAAAAGTAAAGAGGTGCAGCCTTAAATTATGTTCTCATCCTAGGTGGGTGTCCTTTGTCAATTGTTTTTTCAAAATTAATTGAGCATTTTAGTTGAATGCAGTGGTGCATATTGTAATCCCAGCGGCTAGGGAGGCTGAGGCAGAAGAATCGCAAGTTCAAATTCAGGCTCAGCAACTTAGTAAGGCCTTAAGCAACTTAATGAGACCCTGTCTCAAAATATAAAAAGGAGTTGGGGATGTGACTCAGTGGTTAAGCACCCCTAGGTTCAATCCTCGGCACCAAAAAGAAAAGAAAAGAAAAAGAGGGGCTGGGATTGTGGCTCAGTGGTAGAGCGCTTGCCTCACATGCGTGAGGCACTGGGTTCGATCCTCAGCACCACATAAAAATAAATCAATAAAGATATTGTGTCCACCTACAACTAAAAAATATTAAAAAAAAAAAAAAGAAAAGAAAAAGAAAAAATTTAATTGAGCATTTCTTTAGGGCCTTGTACATGGTCAATTTTTACTTTAATTATTTTTTTCATGGTGTTGGGCATCAAACCAGGGCCTGGTACATGCTATGCAAGTGCTCTACCACTGAGCTACATCCTCAGCCACTGGTCAGTTTTTAGAAATATAATATGTATGCTTGAAGATAATTTTTTTTTCCGAGAATGTTAGTGTGTGGAGGGTACTAAGTTTGGTATAAATTATTTATTAGTGAATAAAGTGGACTGAATTATATTGTTCTACTGTGTGCACGTAGAAACATCTAACAACAAATTTTACTATTATGCATAATCATAATGTACCGATAAAAAATAAAACATCAAAGCAAAAGACTATTTATTAGAATTTTCTATATTCTTGTAGAGTTGTTTTCATTCTCAAATTTAAAAATGTGACCAGATTGCATTTAGACCTTGCTTAAATTAATTTGGCCTGCTTGTGACTTGTTGAGCTTCAAAGTTATGCTGTATCTTCACTTGAGGTTTTTTTTGGGTTTTTTTTTTTTTTTTTTTGGTACCAGGGATTGAACTCAGGGCTACTCGACCACTGAGCCACATCCCCAGCCCTATTTTGTGTTTTATGTAGAGACAGGGTCTTATTGAGTTGCTTAGCGCCTCGCCTTTGCAGAGGCTGGCTTTGAACTCGCCTCTCAAAGTGCTGGGATTACAGGTGTGCGCCACCGCGCCCAGCTTTCACTTGACTTTTTGTTTGTTTTATCAAGGCTCCTTTTATCAGTTCTGTGCTCTGCTTCAGGGATTCCCATTACAGATCCCTTTAGCACAATTCCAGGTCCTAAAAATCCCTGAAAACCAAAAATTTTCCCCTGAGTTTGCAACTCTTATTTAGCAGCAAATGCTTATCAGACATGACATGATACTGTCAATCATCTTTATTTCCCTGTGTTTTCCTATAGATATGTAGTGATTTTAATGACAAGATACTGACCCACACCTCTCTGGGAAGCTGTATAAAACGTCACATCATCTTAAATCTCCCCAAGCTGAATCCTGAAGCCCATCAGATTCCAAAGCTTTTGCAGAAAGGATTGCAGGTGTGTGTGTCTGCTCTTGGACATCCTGACCAAGTGCTAATTCCTCCAGGTCACTCTCGGTTTTGCACTTTTCCTAGTTCTTCCTGAGTTCTAGAGAAGTCTCTTGTTTGTCTTCACTAAATTGATTTTCAGCAGCTCTTTCTACATGCAGTTTTTCATTGGGCACTTGTAGTCTCTCCTTCCCCAGGAAGACCTTTCTGGATCTCCAAGTGGTCCCTCCTTATGACTGCTTATTGTGAATTGGCCAGCGTTCCCTTCAGTTGGGCTGGATGAGAACATGAACCAGAAGCTCTGTTTTCCAGAGCAGATGCAAGAAACAGAAATCCAGCTGCAGTGGCTTTCCAGAAAGGGAGACCTCTTGGGAAAACTCTGGGGAAGCTGACATACTGAAGGAAAAGGGTTAGGAAGCAGGAAATCTCCAGGGACCTCCTCTACTGGAGCCAGGGGCTAATTCTTTGATTCCCATTTTCTCTTTCTTTCCCTCCTTGGCTTCACAGGCTTCATTTTCTCCGACTGCAGTTGGTTTTTGCCCCTTGGTTAGAAACATGAGCACTAGTAACACCAAATTCATATCCTGTCAGCCCTGTAGCCCAAGAGGTAAGAGAGCTTCCAGTTCCTGGGAGGAATTCCTGGGAAAGACTTATTGTTCTAGCCAGGTCTCATTCCCAGATCTGTGTCCACTGGTGGAGGCCAAATGTCCAAAGAGGTGGGCAAGGGATACAGAACTGATTAAATAACACCTATGCAATGGTTTGCTAAACTGTTGCATGCATTTACTTTGAGTTGGAGAGGATGTTCCCTGGGATGGGTGCTCCTCTACTTCTGACTTGTAGCATCTTTTCCTCCCTGTTGCTCATTTGAGAGGAAGCCCCTGGCTGGATGGACCTGCTGTCTGGGGCAGCTGGATGCTCAGAGAGAAAGCCCTGCCTTGCAGGCTTCCTGTTTGTTGTGTCTGCCTGCCCTCACCCCTGGAGGTGGGAGAGGAAGAGACTGTCGGGTTCACCTAGAACAAATTCCAGGTGCATTTGAATGATACCCTTTATAGTGTATCTGTTAGGCTTATAAAAATAAGAATGTGTTGGATCTCATTACTAAAAACATCTATCACTGGGGGGTGTATTAGTCAGCTTCCCTTACTATAACAAAATACCTGAGATAGGGGATGGGGGTGTAGCTTAGTGGTAGAGCTCT
This sequence comes from Geosciurus inauris, assembly GCA_004024805.1. Lineage (NCBI taxonomy): Eukaryota > Metazoa > Chordata > Mammalia > Rodentia > Sciuridae > Geosciurus > Geosciurus inauris. The sequence continues at coordinate 26,920 of PVHX01006854.1, forward strand.
TGTGTAGCATGCCCAAGGCCCTAGGTTCCATCTCCAGCATTGCAAAAAACAAAAACAAATAAAAAACCCAAACAAACAAACAAAAAACAGAAGCAAAAATCACCCCCAAACACTGAGATAATTAACTTATAAAAGGAAGAGGTTTATTGAGCTCACAGGTTTGGAGGCTCTCGTCTATGATTGCTGCATTGCTTTGGGCCACTGGTGAAGGTACTAGATAGCAATGGAGTAGGGGTTGGAGGATGTGATGTGGCAGAGTGAAACTTACAGGAAACAGGAAAGAGAGACAGGAAAGGGCTGTAGTCCTCCAGTGACCTAAGGGATTCCCACAAAGCCTCATGTCTCCAAGGGTCTACCATCTCCCAAAAGCCCCACCCTGGGGACCAAACACTGGAAGGGAGCATTCAATACCATTTTTTTTTGTGTGTGTGTGTGGTGCTGGGGATAAAATCCAGGACCTTGAGCATGCGAGGCAAGCACTCTACCAACTGAGCTATATCCCCAGCCCCAGAAGGGGGCATTCAACCTCCAACCTATAGCAAGGCGTGATTGGCGATGGTATCATGGGGGCACCAGCTCTGGGTCTTGGGATTCCATTGGCTCATCTTTCTGCCTCACTGGACAACATCCAGAGGAACACAAAAGGCCTCTTTCAGTAGCTCTTTCTTCAGCACCATAATGTAATGTTTCCAGAAATGTCCAGCAAATGTCTCCTTATACCTTATGGACTCCAAACCGGTTGCCAATCCTTTGTGACCACCTTATGTCCAGAGAAATGCCATGTGTAGCTCATGCAGGGTGAGTGCTGAGCCAGTCAATGGCAGGGAGATACAAATGTCTTTGGGCCAATCAGACCAACCCCTGGCACTGGGAAGCACAGGCTGTGTGAGGATGTGGGACCCTCAATACAAGCTGGGATACTTCCTTGGAAGGAAGAAGTGTGTTCTAGGTGGAAACCCCTGAAAAGCACTCTGCCTCCTTTCCATGTCTGACCCGAGGAGTCTCCATCCTTTCAAACTCTGTTGGAAATTCCCCTGAGGATCAGGGAGGGGTAGATAAATTAGATGCTACACTCACCTTCCCCATTTTATCCCCCAAACCTTAGAGACCACCTAATTTGAGTCTCTTATTTTATAGACAAGAAAACTGAGGCTCAGAGAGGAAAGAGGCTGCCCAAATCATTTAAACTTCTCCAGCTCTTATTCTGAGAGCCATCTGTGATGGTTAATTTTATGTGTCAACTTGACTAGGCCATGGCATCCAGATATTTGATTAAGCATTATTGTAGGTGTTTCTGTGAAGGTATTTGTAGATGAGATCAACACTTAAGTCAATAGACATTGACTAATGTAGATCGCCCTCCATAACGTGGATGGGCCTCAACTAATCCGGTGAACACACTATCAGAAAAAAAGACCACCTCCCAGAAGCAGGGGGAGTTCTGTGTGCAGGCTGCCTTGGAGTTCAAACTGTAATTCTTCCCTGGGTCTCTAGCCTGCCAGTTGACCCTGAAGATTTTGGAATTTGCCAGCTCCCACAATTTCTTAAAATAAATCTTTCTAGGGCTGGGATTGTGGCTCAGTGGTAGAGCGCTTGCCTCGCATGCGTGAGGCACTGGGTTCGATCCTCAGCACCACATAAAAATAAATCAATAAAGATATTGTGTCCATCTACAATATCTAAAAAATATTTTAAAAAAATAAAAACAAACAAATAAATAAATCTTTCTATATATACACATCCTATTGATTCCATTTCTTCAGAGAACCCTGACAGATACACCATCATAACCTCCCCAAAGGTCCAACTGGCTGCTCTTTATCCTGAGCAGATCTAAAATTTAAAAATACTATTCTAGCCAGGCATGGTGGCACATACCTGTAATCCCAGCACTTTGGGAAGCTGAGACAGGAGAATTGCCAGTTCAAAGCCAGCCTCAGCAACGGCAAGGCGCTAAGCAACTCAGTGAGACCCTGTCTCTACATAAAACACAAAATAGGGCTGAGGATGTGGCTCAGTGGTCGAGTAGCCCTGAGTTCAATCCCTGGTACTCTTCCCCCAAAAGAAACTATTCTAAAAGAGTCATTTTGCCAGGCACGGTGGCACATGCCTGTCATCCCAGCAGCTAAGGAGTTTGGGGCAGGAGGATCACAAGTTTGAGGCCAGCCTCAGCAACTTAGCAAGACCCTGTCTCCAAATAAAATATATAAAGAACTGGGAATGTAGTTTGGTGGTAGGGTTCAATCCTCGGGACATCTCCCCATCCCAAAAAGAGACATTGTTCAGCAATGGGCCAAAGATTATTAAATAATCAGTTTTCAGTTAGTGATGAGTTGGTGGAGTATACTACTGTCTAGTTTTCATATCTGTACCAATAATCTAACAGCAGAAAAGAGGCTTTACCTATGGAAGATCAAATCAGGTTCAACATCCACAAAGATCCTCTTCTCCCTGCTGTTCTCTCTCTGGTTTGGACAGTGTGTCCTTGTGGTCAGGATCTGCTGTGTGCCATTAGGCTCCTGTGGTTGCCCCATGGGCTGCTCCCATACATTTCCCCTTAACATCATCCCTTCCCCATGATGGGAGGGTAACTGCAGGATGTTTACACCGTGGATACTCAAGGGGTCATATCTAGACCTCCTAGCTCCAGTTCAGCTAGAGCCTGAGCATGTGACTTTGGCTCAGCCAATAAGCCACTCTCTCCTGGGACTTGGACTCCTGAGCAAGTGGCAAGAGAATAAGAGGGAAAGGTTGGTGCCATCCATTGCCAAAGAATCACTAGAGGATTCATATTTCCAACAGCCTCCTCTGGGTAAGATGGTTTCTGGACTTTCTGTGACCTCTGTGCAGCTTCTTGGCCCTCCAGTCTTCTCTAGGTTCCTGCTACTTCCCCCCACCCGCCGGTTGTTGGGCGGGGGAGTGGTACCGGGGATTGAACTCGGGGGCACTTAACCACCGAGCCACATCCCAAGCCCTTTCTATGTTTTATTTAGAGACAGGGTCTCACTGAGTTGCTTAGGGCCTCGCTAAGTTGCTGAGGCTGGCTTTGAACTTGCAATCCTCCTGCCTCAGCCTCCTGAGCCGCTGAGGTTACAGGACTGTGCCACAGCACCCAGTTCCTGCTGCTTTCAAATTAAACTTTCAACCTTCCACCAATTTTGCATGTCCCTGTGAGTCTTTGCTTAATTCTGTGACCAGCAATGAAGACCCCTAACTGATCCAGTCTCTTGGGTGCTACTTCTAACTTTGGGATGTGTCATTTCACTTCCCTGAGCCTCAGTTTCCTCCTATGTAAAATTAGGAAGTGAGACTGCATCTGTATTCTGCAAATACTTCTCATGACAAAATAAAAATCTTCCTCATGGGAGCAGATAAATCATAGAACTGATAAGTGAAGTACTGCTCTGGGTAAAGGGTTTTGAGGCCCCAGAATCCTGTCCTATTAGCTGCTTCTCGGTAGCACTCCTGCAGGGTTCCATGGAGTGTTCTGGACTAGACAGACATTCCTATTATAAAGAGATGGAGGCCTTTCTCCTCTCTTGCTCTGCCACCAAGCTATACCCCAGCTTAGCTGCCAAGTTTTAAGAGCACTTTATATTGTGGAGAAGGCACACACACACACACACACCCCACAGAAAGCTAACAATAACAAAACATTAGAATAGGGATGGTGCGCCACTCTGTTAAAAGCATCTGTGAATGTATGCCTTGTCCATTTTCAATCATTTTATTAGATCTTTGAAATACAGAATTATTCTAGCCAGGCATGGTGGCTCAAGCCTGTAATCCCAGCACTTAGGGAGGCTGAGACAGGAGAACCGCGAGTTCAAAGCCAGCCTCAGCAACAGCGAGGCACTAAGCAACTCAGTGAGACCCTGTCTCTACATAAAACACAAAACAGGGCTGGGGATGTGGCTCAGTGGTCGAGTGCCCCTGAGTTCAATCCCCAGTACCAAAAAAAAAAAAAGAAATGTAGAATTATTCCTCTATGATAAATATATAAATTAGTATTTTTGTGAGTAAAATAAAATCAGTATAACTTACACTGTTAAGATGTGGTATATAAGTGGGGTGTGGTGGCGCAAGCCTGTAATCCCAGCACTTTGGGAGGCTGAGACAGGAGAATCGCGAGTTCAAAGCCAGCCTCAGCAAATTAGTGAGGCCCTAAGCAACTCAGCGAGACCCTGTCTCTAAATAAAAAGTGAAAAGGGCTAGGGATGTAGCTCAGTGGTAAAATGCCCCTCAGTTCAATCTCCAGTACTAAAAAATAAAAAAATCAACTCTCAAAATTGAATAATTGGAAAAAAAAAGGTCTGGTGTATTTCAAGATTGGAAGTATAGCTTAGTGGCAGAACTCATGTGTGAGGCACTGGGATTTGATCCTCAGCACTGAAAAAAAGGGGAAGGATAGTGTTTAATTTTTCATATGGTAATAAATATGCCGATTTTTTTTTCCAGTGCTGGGAATCAAATCCAGGGCTTCACACACGTATTCTACCACTGAGCTACACTCCATCCTTGAAATACACCAGATCTTACTAGTATGCTATACTAGTTGTACCAGGTACTATGCTAAGGATTTGCACACACATTCTCATGTAGTCTCAGACAACTCTCTGAGAAGGAAGGTATCATTTATGATTCTTATTTTATTTTATTTTTTTTTTATTTTTTATTTTTTTGGTACTAGAGATTGAACTCAGGGGCACTTGACCACTGAGCCACATCCCCAGCCCTATTTTGTGTTTTATGTAGAGACAGGGTCTCACTGAGTTGCTTAGCACCTGGCCATTGCTGAGGCTGGCTTTGAACTCACGATTCTCCTGTCTCAGCCTCCCTAAGTGCTGGGATTACAGGCTTGAGCCACCGCGCCCGGCTTGATTCTTATTTTATTGCTGAGGACACTGAGACTCAGAGAGGTTAAATCATTTACCTAAACTCATACAGCTGGAAAGTAGCTACTAACTGCATGACTCCAAAGCTTATGTTCTTTTAAATATGATCCTCTACACATCTACATAATGGTATTCGTTTGTTTTTTTGTTTTGCAATCTGGGGATTGAACCCAGAGGCACCCTACCACTAGGCTATATCCCCAGCCTTTCGTATTTTTTTGAGACAGAGTCTCACTAAGTTGCTGAGGCTGGCCCTGAACTTGCTGCCCTCCTGTCGCAGCTTCCTGAGTAGCTGGGATTACAGGCATGCTCCACTGGGCCTAGCCATTTGGGTATTTTTAAACGTGGACAAATTGGACTATGATTTCAGTGGCTCTTCAGCTTTCTCATCTCGATATGGCCTCCAGGGGGGCCCCCTGGAGCTCCTGGTTGAGAAAGCAACCTGCACTACAGATGCCTCCCTTGGGTCTGGGGTGCTTTTGCAGACACTGTCAGTTCATTATTAAATGAAGTGATTCTTTAGCTCTGGCAATTTTCTTTCCTAAGGTCAGTTGAAATTTCCTCTGGGAACACTAATTTCTACAAACCATCATCAGAAAGAGAAATTGGCAACTAAAAAAGAGCTTTGGTGAAAATGAATTCTCTGAGTATCAGCTCTATTGCTCTATGCATATTATCAAACAAGGACAGGATAATTATAGGTTTAGAGGATTAGAGGATATGGGTTATGAAGCTAACAATGACCATGCTCAAAAATTTCTAAATTTGACTCTTCGTAACCACTTTGACTATGTCAGCTGTTACTATTTCTAATAATGATGCTTCTCTACAGATAATCCAGAGACGATTTGTTCATCCCTAGGGCAGTAATCAACATTTGCATATCTGTGTTTTATAATGCAAATAAAGCTTTTCTAGGTACACAACCTGAATGTGCCACTTCTTGTCTGGTAGAATGACCTTGGATAAGTCTCATAAACACATTGAGCTTCACTCTCTTTATCTCGGAAATAAGGGATTTAGGTGAGACATTCTGGAAACTTCAAATCTAAAATTCTTATTTTGCTGGTCACTCTGAAGGACCCTGGAGCCATGCAATCCCAAATGTATCCAGCAGAGGTCAGGCAAGGTCCCTAACAAGCTCTGAGGGCTACTTTGATCCTGGTTACCTTTTGGTTTTGTGGTAGGGGCTTTTTTCCATGTTAACATACCTGTTTTTTAAAGTTTGGCCAGGCATAAAGGCAGGCTTTTTTTTTCCCCAAAAAGATTAAAGCAGAGGGGCTGGAGTTATGGCTCAGTGGTAGAGCACTTGCCTAGCAATGTGTGAGGCACTGGGTTCAATTCTCAGCACCGCTTATAAATAAATGAATAAAAAATAAGGGCTGGGGTCGTGGCTCAGAGGTAGAGTGATCGTCTAGCATGTGTGAGGCACTGGGTTCGATCCTCAGCACCACATAAAGATAAGTGAATGAATAAAATAAAAGTATTGTGTCCATCTACAACTAAAAATACTTTTTAAAAAAATAAATGTCCATCAACATCTAAAAAATATTTTAAAAAAAGATTAAAACAGAGATGGACTGTGTGTTTTTGGCCTCTTTGTTAAATACGAACCCTTTCTCTACTGGCCAATGCCTAGTGAGCGAGAGTCAATTTCCCAGCAGAAGATGCTCTGCATACTAAGGGTAAATGCAAACAAATAAGCTTGGCACAGCAAATTCCACTTATAATCCTTTATAACAAAAGATTCTAGAATTCTACCTAATTATCCACAAGTTTATTATTATTATAATTTTATTTTTTGACACTGGGAATAAACCCAGGGCCTTACCTATTACCCAGGACAATCTACTACTGGCCTGTGACCATCCCCATGACCCACTGTTTTGAAAGGTATTTACCTCAGCAAAATTCTATCATGATGGGACATCACGTACAACCACAAGAATGGGATAATTAGAATAAGTTTTACTCCATGTATGTATAATATGTTAAAATACACTCTACTGTCATGTATACCTAAAAAGAACAAATTTTAAAAAAGAAAAAAAATCAATCACAATGGGGCAATGGAGTTTGGCCAACACTTCTCTCCCCACCTCCTTCATCAGAAAAATTTTTGGGCTGGGTGCAGCTGGAGAGGCTGAGGCAAGAGGATTGCAAGTTCAAAGCCAGCCTCAGCAAAAGCGAGGCACTAAGCAACTCAGCGAGACATTGTCTCTAAATAAAATACAAAAAATGGCTGGGGATGTGGCTCAGTGTTTGAGTGCCCAAGTTCAATTCCCAATACCCCCCCCCCAAAAAAAAGAAAGAAAGAAAAAAAATTTTTTTGGGGGGGACATTATTACAGAGATAGAAACTTCCAGGAAATAACCAGTGACTTGGAATGCTGAGACAGGAGGTTTCAAGTTCAAAGTCAGCCTCAGCAACTTGGCAAGACCCTCAGCAACTTAGCGAGAACCTGTCTCAAAATAAAAATTAAAAAGGTAACCGGGAATGTGGCTCAGTGGTAAAGCACCCCTGGGTTCAATCCCCAGTACTAAAACCGAAACAATAAATGAAGACCTAAGATTAAAGAGAAAGTGTCTCTTTTATGCTGACAATTGCTCGGAGTTCCCAGAAAAGGGGATCAACTTTTAGGGCTCTACTTGCTCAAAGGACAAGAAAGTGGAAGGAAGTGTTGATTCAAAGAGAAACTTTCTGCTTCCGTTGGAAGATCCTCATTTGGCTCTGACAACAGTCTTACCCAGATGCATCCAAGCTCTTTCCTCCCTTGGGTCTTTCTTTGAGTACCTGTAACAGAAGAGCTCTGGAGTAAGGAGAACAGCAAATGCCCCCCGCCTTTGAGAAGTGGGAGAAATGGCTAGTACATAAGGCTTGGGTACTCCAAACACAGGGCATGTGGCCACCAATGTAACTCAAGATATTTTTATGAAACAAAAGCTGGGCTTGGTGGCACATACTATAATTCCAGTAATTCAGGAGGCTGAGGCAGGAGGATCACAAGTTTGAGGATAGCCTCAGCAACTTAGCCAGACTCTGTCTCAACACATAAAATAAAAAGGACTGGTGATGTAGTTTAGTGGTAAAGTGCTCCTGGATTCAATCTTCAGTACCAAAAAATAGAAAATAAAAGATGTTTTTATAAAACAAACAAAAAATAATCTAGCATTTATCTTATTGGAAAACCTCTTTGGAAAAGTGCTAATCCTAAATATGGAACATGTACACATTCTATTTAGGATAACTGTAATAATAGCTACCAGTATTATTATTATTATTATTATTTGGTACCAGGGATTGAACTCAGGAGCACTCAACCACTGAGCCACATCCCCAGCCCTGTTTTGTGTTTTATGTAGAGACAGGGTCTTATTGAGCTGCTTAGCGCCTCGCTGTTGCTGAGGCTGGCTTTGAACTCGTGATCCTCCTGTGTCAGCCTCCCAAAGTGCTGGGATTACAGGTGTGTGCCACTGTGCCTGGCAATAGCTGCCATTTATTTGGAGAAAGTAGAATGCTATCGTGCAATAATGCCATCTTTCGGCTTTAAAGACAAAGAAACTGAGCCTTAGGGCGATGAGGTGAATTGCCTAAATGTAGTTCCCCTACACACCTGACTGCAAAGCTGGAGCTCTAAAACTCCTTTTGAGTCTTTGCAATCAATCCCCGCCTTTTCTCAGCTATTCCATCATACTGGCAGCCTTGAGGTTTTTCAGACAATGCTGCCTCAGGACCTTTGTTCTTCCCATCTAGAATTCAATTTCCCCAGATACCAGGGCTCCTTGAGCCCTGGTTGCCACCTGCCACCTTACCATTGAGCCCCTCCTTCCCCCAGGAACTGAGGCACCTCTCCCTCTCCTTCCTTTTCTGGTTCCTCTCCATCCCTTACTTGATAGTTTTTCTTGATCTGCTTCCCCAAGTAGAATGGAAGTCTTCTATGGTTGGGGTCTTTGTTACGCCCCTGTCTATATCTCTAGCATTCAGAAGAATGTGCTCTTGTTAGTTCAGTGAAGGAAGGAATGAATGTGGCCACTGGGGTTAGAGAGAGTGTTGGGTCTAGATGTTGGGATCAAGGGAAAGCCACCTGCAAACGCTCATTACTCTGATGGCACCTCTAACTGCACACCAGGGCAAAGTTCTAGACGCATAGTTCAAGTTCCAGGAATGACACCTGCCCCACCCCTTCCCCATTCCACCCTTTATCAGAAGATTGGCTAGCCTCTCCCCTCTTCTCCACCCAGCCTTTGGCCTTTTCTTCTCATTCTTTGCTCCAGAAGATTATGGGAGTGGGGGAGGGGAGAAGGGCAGGCTGCAAGATTCTCAAGGGGAGGGAAGTGGTGTGTAAATACTCTGGTTTTTATCCATGAAATCCCACGATGATCCCTTCCTTCTAGCCCCTTTGCTGGAGCCAGAATAAACTTCCCTTAGGGCTGATCACCTCCAGCTGGTGGACTTTTCAAGAACAGCTCAGACTTCTTTGTCTAGTCCTCCTCCCTTACCCTCGTGCTCTCTTCTGGGTTAAGGCACTCTTTGCTGGCCTCAGGGAAGTCACTGTTGTTCCTACTTACCATGCATCTTTGTCTTGGTTTACTTCTCCAGAGAACACTCTAGGTAGGGGGTTGTATCTTTCTGCCCCTGTGGTCCAGGGTAAGCATAACCTTGGCAGCCAGCCAGCAGGGCCAATGTAAGACAAATGCAATGGATTTCTCTGTTGGAGGGCCAGCAGCATACGTTATCATTGACCATTACACTTTTTTTTTTTTTTAAATGGTGCTGATGATTGAACCCAGGGTCTTGTGCATGCAAGGCAAGCCCTTTACCAACTAAGCTACATCCCAGCCCAACCATTACACATTCTTTTGCACATTCTTTCTAGCTACAAACACCAATGACAGCCCAGAATCCCAGAGTCAACCAAATTTTACTTAGAATACACATCTGCATCAAGATAAATGATGCGGGCTGAGGTTATGGCGCAGTGGTAGCGTGCTGGCCTAGAACGCGTGAGGTACTGGGTTTGATCCTCAGCACCACATAAAAATAAAATAAAGATATTCTGTCCACCTACAACTAAAAAATAAATATTAAAAAAAAGATAAATGATGCTTTGCCCTGAAAAATATCATGTCATTGCTGGCAGAAGACTGGCAGGTCTCATCCAGCCCTGAGATCAAACTCCAGCCCCACATTCCCTCAATCCCTTCTCCTCCTCCCAACCTTCCCTCAGCTTCCTGCCTGCACCCTGGGGCTAACCCTGGGGCAGGAAGTTGAGGACTGAATATTTATGGGGAAAGTCTAGGGTAGGGTGAGTGCAGAAATGAGCCCCAGGGGCAGCCATGTGATCTCTTCTCACTCACCTTTCTCCCAGTTCTTTTTAGCCTCCCAGAAAGGAAAGAGGCCCCTGCTGGGACCCAGAAAGCACTAGGATACCTCTTTCCTAAGGTTTTCCCAGTTTCTGTTTGTGCTCCCTGGTAGAACTGGTCCACCTTCATTCCACCACCAAACAGGTTAGCAGAGGACCCAGGACCATCCCTTAGTCCAGCAGCTCCCTCACTTGCTGGGTTTATTCTGATTCCATGGTCTAGTGAGGCCCCTGAATGTGGCTTTAGCCAGCACTGGAATTTTGAGAACCACTGATCTAAGCTAGAATCATATCTCCCTGACCTGCTAGATCAAAGGCATCACCTGGAGGTTCTAATGAGGAGGACGTGGGATTGCCCAGAGATCTATTCTGAAGTGCTCCAGATGGTTCATCAGGTAGCTGATAGAATCCAAACTCATTAGCATCTGGCTCCTTCCTACTCGCCAGGCAAACAGCCTGCACATGAGCCCTGAATTTGCTGTGGTTAGCTCTGCTCAGAAGACCCCTTGCCACCCTGTCTGTCAGGGGAGCTCTGAGGCTGGGTTTTCAGCCTAGGAGATCTTTTCCACCACTCCACCCCCACTTGGGGAGGTGGAAGTGTGCTCTTCTGCCCCTAGGGCTCCCCCTTGGAGCCCCAGCCCGACACCGCAGGTTGATTGACCTGACCCCAGTCCAACCCTCCTCGCTTCCCTTGCTGTGCTCCACTATTGAAACCCTGCTTGATCGCCTCCCTTGCAGCTGGGGTAGCTATAGGGCACCATTGCGGCCAGTGCCAAACAAGCAGAATGCACTGATAATTTCTGAAAACCTTAGCTTTCCTCACTCTGGGGGCAGCTCCTTTTCTTCTACCTGTGTGGAAGCAAGAGCTAGAATTGCCATCTTGACACTTGGAGGGAAAGACGCAATGGGGAGCAACTGGGTCACCACCTGAAACAGCTCTTTCCCAGAGGTGGAGGTGAGAGGTGACAGTAAGGATATAGCCCTGCCTGGTGTGCTGGTGCTCACCTGCTATTCTAGTGACTCGGGAGGTAGAGGCAGGAAGATCTCAAGGTGGAGGACAGCCTCAGCAACTTAGTGAGACCTTGTCTCACTAATAAAAAAATATAAAGGACTGGGGATGTACCCCAGCAGTAGAGCACTGCTGGTTCAACATCCAGTACCAAAACAAAAGAATCCAGTTCTCTTTCGTGAATAAGCTCAGAGTAACGCACACAGCTAAGAGGCCAGTTACGTCTTATTCTCCCTAGAACAATCTCAGTGTATGCCTGTTTTCAGAGTAAAACTATTAATAGCACCCCCTTTTGCTCTCAGAAGTGTTCTGATTTGAGTAATTATTTCTCTTTTGAGGATTTTTGTTTGCTGTGCATTAGACATATTTTAATTTTTATTGAACTTAATATGAAGCTTTGTAGGTATTCATCTACCCTGTATCCCTCCAGTAGAAATAAGGATGATGGTCATTGTGGTGCAGCTACAGCCTGGTAAAATGATATCCAACTTGTGGCTCAAGAAATGTTGGTCAATGGGGCTGGAGTTGTAGCTCAGTGGTAGAGCACTTGCCTAGCATGTGTGAGGCACTGGGTTTGATCCTAGCACCACATAAAAACAAATAAAGGCACTGAGTCCATATACAACTAAAAGAGATTTAAAAATAAAAGAAATGTTGGTCACTGGGATAGGAGTGTGGCTCAATGGTATAGTGCTTGCCTAGCATGCTTGCTTAGCCCTGGGTCCAATCCTCAGCACTATGTTAAAAAAGAAACATTGGCTACTAGTGTGAGACTCAGGGAAAAAAGACATTCCTAATATATTAAACAAACTTGGCTTGATCTTGCAGACATGCAAATGTTTTCTTCTTTGTTCCCTCTTCACTATCAGAGTTGAACAGTTAAACTCCCTGTTTTCAATGACCACATTTATCTTAGATCTTGTATTTTGCTAGACTGTGACCTCCCCAAGAGCAGGGATAATTTATGTGTCTGATTTCAGCCTGCCATGGACTCCATGATCAGAGAATCTTTGCAGAACAAATGGAATTTCTCCAACAATGTCAATTCTGAAGCTGGGCACAGTGGCGCAAGCCTGTAATCCCAGCACGTGGGAGACTGAGACGGGAAAATTGCCAGTTCAAAGCCAGCCTCAGCAACAGCGAGGCGCTAAGCAACTCAGTAAGACCCTGTCTCTAAATAAAAACACAAAATAAGGCTAGGGATGTGGCTCAGTGGTCGGGTACCCCTGAGTTCAATCCCTGGTACCAAAAAAAAAAAAAAAAAAAAAAATCGCTGGGTGAAGTGGTGCATGCCTGTAATCTCAGAGGCTGGGGAGGCTGAGGCAAGAGGAGCCTAAATTCAATGCCAGCCTCAGTAATTTAGCAAGACCCTAAGCATCTTAGTGAGATCCTGTCTCAAAATAATTAAATAAAAAGGGCTGGGGTGTGGCTCAGTGGTAGAACACCCCAGTATCAAAAAAAAAAAAAAAAAAAAAAAAAAAAAAAAAAAAAAAAAAAGGAAAAAAAAGTCACCTCCTCTAGGAGGCCTTCTTGGGTTGAAGAGAGAAGTGACTTCCCTAACCAAGATGGAGAAATCAGAATACTCCCAAATAGGGAGCTAGGATAAATACATGCCTATACCTCTATAAAGTGAAATAAAAAGGGAAAAATGTATTTTCTTATTTCTTTATTAAGCAGTTTAAAAAATAATATTAAACTCAGCATGGTGGGTATACCTATAATTCTAGCTACTCTAGAAGCAGGAGGATTGCAAATTTGAGGTCCTACTCAGCAACTTAGTGAGATTCGTCTCAAAATTAAAAGAGAAGAGTTGGGTGTATTGGCAAGTACACATATTCCCTGCTACTTGTGCTGAGGCAGGATGATCGCTTGAGACCACAAGTTCAAGGCCAGCCTGGGCAACACAGATAGCCTGGAACTTTCTCAAAAAAAAAAAAAAAAAAAAATTCATGTTAAAATACTCAAGGAGGGGCTGGGGTTATGGCTCAGCGGTTGAGCGCTTGCCTCGCATACATGAGGCACTGGGTTCGATCCTCAGCACCACATAAAATAAATAAAGATATTGTGTTCATCTACAACTAAACAAAATATTAAAAAATAAAATAAAAAATAAAATACTCAAGGATATATAGCGAAGAGTTAGTGCCCCTCGTACTCCTGACCTCAGCCTTCCTTGGGACCCCCAACATGTCAGTTCCTTGGGTGGTTCCTCCAGAGATGGTATACATATGTAGAGGCGAGGGGAGATGGAGGCTAGGGGATATGAAATATATTTACGACATGGTCCCTGCTCCTAAGAAACCCATATCCTTCTCAGGAGGGTAAGTCTGCCCCAATGAGCTCGAATGTGTTCATTTTATAAGCCATCCAGTCACTGTAATTAAAGGACATGTGAACCATAAGCAGGATGAAGATATAATTTCTAAACTCCAATCCTCTGTGTAGTTTGAATCCTTTTATCTCTGAGTTCTTGTTTCTGGGCTTTTTTTTTTTTTTTTTTTTTGGTCCTGAGGATTGAACTCAGGGGTGCTGGGATTACAGGCGTGTGCCACCGAGCCTCTCTGTTTCTGGGCTTTTAAAGTGGAGACATTTCTGAGTCTGGGTTTGGTAAGCAAGATAGGCAGGGCACAATAAAATGAACAGTTCCTCAAGCTTTCTTGCTTGAACTATGGTTACTAAGAGTTATTATAGAAAAGATGAATGAAACTTCATTAAATTGAATCTGTGAGAGCAATCTCGAGTTGGGAAAATAGGAATGATGTTGAAATCCCGGCAATTTATGATTTGGCAGCTCCACCTAAAGAGATCTAGGGAGGGCAGGGGACCTGCCTAAAGGCACTGAGTTGACCTTGGTAAAATGAAGAGTGCCATAAAATGAAGAGTGTTTCTACAACACTCTCCCCTCTGACCTAGAGGGCAGAGGAGCCCACAACAGATCACCATGAGTCCCCGAGTATCCATCCTGAGGCCTGTCCTTTTTTTTTTTTGTACTGGAGATTGAACTCAGGGGCACTCGACCACTGAGCCACATCCCCAGCCCTATTTTGTGTTTTATGTAGAGACAGGGTCTCACTGAGTTGCTTAGCACCTCACTGTTGCTGAGGCTGGCTTTGAACTCCTGATTCTCCTGTCTCAGCCTCCCAAAGTGCTGGGATTACAGGCGTGCACCACCGCGCCCCGCTGAGCCCTGTACTCTTGACGGATTCTCTTGCTTCAAGTCAGCAGCTCAGTGACTGTGCACCTGTGATGGCACACCTGTGACTGTGTACCTGTTAAAATTCCTAGAGACAAGCTGTAGGCACAGTCTACAGACGAAGCAGAAAACGTAGCAACGTAAGTGGGCAGCTCATAGAACCAACACAGGACCTGAAGATCTAGGTTCTAAGGAACAAAGCAGGGGACAAGGGCCCCACAGAACCATATCTACAATGAAACAGAGATGTGTGCCCCAGCCAGCTGGCCTGTTCCTGCTGTGCCAGGAATTCAGATCTGCACTTCCTGCTAGGGACATTCTTGAGAGTCCCTACTTTCCACTCTAGGCCCTCACAGGACTTTCTGATTGCTGGGCCTGGGTTGGGGGGCAGGGCAAATGCCCAGGATCTAATTGCAAAGTGGAGCCCTGGAAAGGGAATATCAAACCTTTTTAGTTTCTCTAGTTGAAGATGGGTGTCTCCTCCTAATAAAACCATAAAATGGGGAATACAAACATAAGAAAGAGTTTCACATGCTGAATGACCAAAGACAAAGAAGATCAATGTCCTCCACCTATTAGTATGGGACACAAGAGGATAGGTGCTGGGGCTGGGTGGAGGAAGGAGACCCCCTCAGCAGGCACAGGAGCAGGCAGGTGGAACCGGGAAGTGCTTTTGACTTTGTGCTGCAGGAACGTGATGTGTGAGGCAGCTCTGCACTGTCTCCCACCGACACAGGCATGAGTTGCCAAATGAAAGTCACGTGCTTGGGGAAATTGCAACACAGGAAGAGAAATTGAGAAATCCCAAGGAGAAATGAAGTCTAAATATGTTTAGGGAGGAAGGGAAGGCTGATCTCTCCCAACCCTGGTTAAGAGAATCTGAAGATCTTGGCTGGGCGCGGTGGCGCACGCCTGTAATCCCAGCACTTAGGGAGGCTGAGACAGGAGAGTCGCGAGTTCAAAGCCAGCCTCAGTGGTCGAGTAGCCCTGAGTTCAATCCCCAGTACCAAAAGCAAAAGAGAATCTGAGTGGAGGGAAAGGGTTACCTCTGTTAAGCACCTACTCTCCTGAGTACCAACCCCTAGACTTGCTGGCATGATGTTTTTAATGTGAAGAAAGGGCAGCAGTGCCATCTTGATCACCAGGGTTGCGAGAAGACTCTTTTCTCCTGTCTCATCCATGAGTGCCACACCTTCTTGGCCTTTGTCCCCTTCTCTTTGGCCTCTCCTGGAAGAAGTAGGTGGTGGTCAGCTGGGGAGGACAGTGGAAGCCTAGCCGTGCTGCCTTCTGTGTTCCTTTGGTGAGGTCTATGCCAGCTGGCCAGCTCGGAGCACTGGGATAAAAGGAGCCACCTCTGCAGGGAGCCCAGGGACTTACAGCACTGCCTTTGACCAGGCAGGTGGGTCTAATTCTTGGTATTTTGTTGTTGTTGTTGTTGTTGTTACCAGGTATTGCACTCAGGGGCACTCAATCACTGAGCCACATCCCCAGCCCTATTTTGTGTTTTATGTAGAGACAGGGTCTCACTGAGTTGCTTAGCGCCTCGCCGTTGCTGAGGCTGGCTTTGAGCTTGCGATTCTCCTGCCTCAGCCTCCCTAAGTCCTGGGATTACAGGCTTGCGCCACCGTGCCCGACTATATTTTATTCATGTATTATTTATATGTGGTGCGGAGGGTCAAATCCAGTGCCTCACGCATGCTAGGTAAGCGCTCTACCACTGAACTACAGCCCCAGCCCAAGGATGCTCTTTACTTAGTACTTAATGACTTTAGGTAAGTTACTTTCCTCTTTGATTTGCATTTAATCTTTTTTTTTTTTTGGTACCAAGGATTGAACTCAGGGGTACTGGACCACTGAGCCACATCCCCAGCCCTATTTTGTGTTTTATGTAGAGACAGGGTCTCACTGAGTTGCTTAGGGCCTCGCCATTGCTGAGGCTGGCTTTGAACTGGCGATTCTCCTGTCTCAGCCTCCCTAAGTGCTGGGATTACAAGCATGCACCACCGTGCCTGGATTGCATTTCATCATTTTAACACAGCAATAGGAAGAGTCCTGCCTCTCACTTCACAGGGTGGTTGGAGGAGTAAATGGGTGAGGATCTAAAGCAGCTAGGGTAGAGCCCTGAAGCAGTGCTTCTCTTTCTTCTCACTGTTGCAGCTCCTCCTGGGGAAATGCCTTCCTCTTTCCCAGCTGCACTTCCTGGGCCAGAAATGGGAGGTTTCACCTTGAGGAAAGGGCTTATGTCCTGTCCAAAGGAGCCTCATCGGTGGTGGAGGGGACTCTCTCTGGCTGCTTCTCGGGCCCTGATGCTGTCACACTCTGAAATAGCCACCAGGCCAGCCTGGGCGGTTTGCCTTCCCTGATGCTGACCTAGTTGGCAAGGGTTATGGAGAAATGTCAGGCCCAGGGCCTGGTGCATCCTCGGGATGTTACCGTAGAGAAAACATGACTTTGCTGGCTGGGTGGATTCTAGTCAACAGGAAGAGAAACGGGTTCAAGCAAACAGAGTGAGATTCCTGCCATGGAAACAGGAAGAAGGCTGGTTGCTGGTTCTGTTTTGGGTCAATTTATTTATTTTATAAGACAGTGCTATTGATACATAATTCATAAATTATATAATTCACTCATTTAAAGTGGATAATCCAGGGACTGGGGATTTGGCTCAGTGGTAAGAGTTCAAGCTTAGCATGTGCCCCTGGGTTCAATCCTCTGCAAGGCAAAAAAAAAAAAAAAAAAAAAAGTGGAGTAACTAATAGTTTTTCCTACATTCAGAGAGTTGTGTGACCGTCATCACAATCCATTTTTGAACATTTTCATCACCCTAAAAAAGAAATGCCATGCCCTGTAGCTGTCACCGCTCCCAGTCCCAGCTCCACTTTTTTATTTATTTTTTTAACAGTACTAGGGATTGAACCAGGGTTAGTACATGTTAGGCAGGCATTCTATAGCTGAGCCACACCCAAGCACCTTTTTAAAATTTTATTTTGAGACAAGATCTTGCTAAATTCTCCTGCTGGCCTTGAATTTACCATCCTCCTGCCTCAGCTTCCTGAATATCTAGGATTACGGGGGTGCCACTGAGCCTGGCCACTTTTTGGCTCTTTTTTTTTTGGGGGGGTATCAGGGATTGGATTTAGGGGTGCTTGTCCACTGAGTCACATCCCCAGTCCTGTTTTGTGTTTTATGTAGAGACAGGGTCTCACTGAGTTGCTTAGCGCCTCATTTTTGCTGAGGCTGGCTTTGAACTCATGATCCTTCTGCCTCAGCCTCCAGAGCCGCTGGGATTACAGGCATGTGCTACTGCCTCCAGCCACTTTTTTTTTTTGGGCTATTTTGAAGAATACTGCAATGAATATTATTGTACAAGTTTTTATGTGGACATATGTTTTGTTTCTCTTGGGTGTGTACCTCGGAGTGGACTTGCTGGGTCATAAGGTAACTCTATGTTTAACTAGGACTATTCAAAGTGGCATTACTGTCTTACACTCCCACCCACAGGGTATGAGGGTTTGGTTTCTCTATATCCCCCCAACACTTGGTATCTGTCTTCTGGATCATAGCCAACCTAGAGGGTGTGCAGTGGTATCTCATTGTGGTTATAATTTACATTTCCCTAATGACCAATGATGTTTAGTGTCTCTTCATATAATTATTGGCCATTTGTATATCTTTTTGGAGAAATGAAATGTCTAAGCTGGGTGCAGTGGCGCACACCTGTAATCCCAGCACTTTGGGAGGCTGAGACAGGAGAACCGCGAGTTCAAAGCCAGTGTCAGCAATGGCGAGTTGCTAAGCAACTCAGTGAGACCCTGTCTCTACATAAAACGCAAAATAGGGCTGGGGATGTGACTCAGTGGTCGAATGCCCCTGAGGTCAATCCCCAGTACCAAAAAAAAAAAAAAAAAGAAAAGAAAAGAAATGTGTATTTAAGGTATTTGCCCATTTTAATCAAATATTTGTCTTTTGTTTATTGTAAGTTTTTTTAATATATTCTTTTGTGTGTGTGTGTGTGTGTGGTAGTATAGAGAATTGAACCCAAGGACATTCTACTACTGAGCTATACCCTCAGTCCTTTTTATTTTATTTTTTTATTTTAAGGTAATATCTCACTAAGTTGTCAGGCTGGCTTTGAACTTGTGATCCTCCTGCTTTGGCCTTGCTCCCTCCACCCCCAGTAGTTGGGATTATACGTGTACATTTATTTATTCTAGCAGAGTCTTTTTAAAAATTTTTCTGGCACCAGGGATTGAACCCAGGTGTGCTTAACCACTGAGCAATATGCCCATTTTATTTTTTACCAATATATATATATATATATATATTTTTTTTTTTGGGGGGGGGGTACTGGAGATTG